>JAECUM010021477.1:0-66081 GCA_016617855.1 Megalonaias nervosa | reverse complement strand
AGTGTTAGGACTGATTGGCCTGGTGTCGGGATAATGTGACTGGGTGGGACATCATGCTACATGTCTGCGGCATGATGCCCCAGTGCTAGACATCACTATAAACTGCCACACTGCAGACATCGTAGCGATATGACTGAAAATTTTTTAAAGCTACGTTAAAAATCCAAATATCACACACACACACACACACACACACACGGAAATTCGAACCCAGGTCCGCGGGTAAACGGCACCCATCGCCTTGCCTGCACGCACCAGCCCATATTCCTTCACGACTAAGCACGCATCACAAAAAAATGATGGGCGCTGAATCGGTGTTATATGCACTCGTGCGTAGCAGGAACACTCGCATGACGACCTGGTAACTAATTCTCATCTATCTACACAGTCGTTCCGGATTCCTATGAAAGAAATCAAGGTATACAGGCTTAATTATATACAATTATAAATATACACCAGACAGAACGGAAAGTGCTATCCTGGATTCTATAGAAGAATGCTTGCCATCCCTGGATTATATAGAAGAATGCTTGCTATCCCTGGATTCTATAGAAGAATGCTATATATATATTATTGTGGTGAGGTTCTATAGAAACATCAAAGATTGGTCACGTCCGACATATTTCACAGCGTGACATCTTCAAGTAAGAGATTTTTTAAAATTGATTTTGAGTTTATCTGCATAGATTTTGGTTCACTTGTGTTAATTTCTGCGTTCAAATGTGAATCTTTTGGCTTTGGCAAGTTGCAGTCTAGTTCCATAATAGACGCTACACACATATTTCGGTTCTTACTTAATTTCAATTTGCAATCAACACCCATCAACGCTCGTTTTTCTCCATCGTTTTCAAACATGATTCTGATTGTTTTGAGAGTTAGAATCGTTTTATTGCTATATCTAGGCAAGCATTTTTTCCTAAAAATGTATTCTTTTGTCACAGAGCGTGAAACCCTAATGTTAAGAGACCGAGAGAGAGAGAGAGAGAGAGAGGGAGAGAGAGAGAGAGAGAGAGAGAGAAGGAACAGAAGAAGAAAAAAAATGAAATGGGATTAAATATGGAAATACGATATACATAAGGGCAGATATATTTCCTAAAATGGAAAACAAAGTAGTTCCAAAAGTGGTATTGCCACTGTGGCGATAATAGTGGTCTCGACTCTGTGGCGATATCATTTTTCTCCCACTGACATATTTCAATATTTCGTTATGAAATATATAATCAAATGCAATATTGGGCAGTTGATAATTTCATTTGTCGGTTAACTGTTCGTTTGTCTGACTGTGCAAAATGGTTTCTGTGCTTCAAATAAAGTGAAGAAAAAACCCCCATTTATTTTGCATTAATAGAATTAGAGGTTACACTTGTACCGAGCATGCGCTTAAGCCTATCAAACCCGACGCCTTGAAAGAGATGCAATTTTCAGTTTTAATCAGGCACATGCTGAACTACACCATTCAGGAGTTTTTAGAAACCGTCAACCTTATTAGGTTGATTTTCATCTTCTTTAAACTGGGCGCATTAGGGACTGAAATCTCGATGATTCTACTTAAAGTTAAGACTCCAGAGTCATCACGTTGCACATCTACATCTTTTCTGTATCCTATAGCCAATGAAAATCTTTTCAGATAAACACAATGTACAATACATTTAGTGGGTGTGAAAAAGTTGAAATTCAAACTTTGAAGCTCTATTTGGTACGTTGCAACCAAGCTTTTCATGTCCTTTCTGGCAAGAATCGTCGGTATTCATAAACGTGTGCCATTGACTGAACTTTCTCTGTCATGGAAATTGGTTTTGATTGATTGGCTATTACTGTCCACTTCCAAGACAGAGCGTGATGCACATAAACCATACGCAGAGAAAAATGCAACATTTGCCCGCATTGTTGATGGCAGGTGTTTCTAAGGAGTTCCCCATACTTCGGAAGCAAAACATAATATACCAGGATTGTCCTGAACATCCATCTCCACATCCAGACAGCTACCGTTCTAATCCAAAGTCAATATTTCTCCATATTACCTTTTGAAGTCTGCTACACAAGCAGTTTTCAAAATTTGTCTATCACGTCCAGTAGTCATGTTTGTTTACGTACAATTCCAATAGGACCATTATTAAATGGTGCTGAATTTAGATTCTGCCCCACAATTCATGCCAGTCATTACATTTCATATTACGCTTTAAATTATTACAAAGCCTAATACAGAATGTAATTACTAGCATGAAGTTGCTCTATATAGGTTGGTATGACCGGTCATGGTAACAGTTTTGTACTACACGTATGAATCAATTATCCTTCTGAATCCCCATCATTATTAGCATTGTCAATCACCAGTTTTGTGGATACAAATTGTGCCATATGGGTTCACGATTAAGTTTAAAGTCATAGTTGTTATCTGTGGCTGTCCAGCTAGGATCGACTATGTATGATCACCTGTTTCACAATTCTCAAAGTAATTAAATTCGCAGAAAAATGGTCTGTTAATGGTCAACTTATATTTTCACTTTTTTACAGACATAATTGGGTCTCGTTTAATAATCCTCTACAACTGTCAGCTAAACGATTTTGTTTAGTATTAATCTGTAATCAAGTTGAAAATGTGTAGTCTTACTAATATTCACTCACTATTGAAATTTGGGTAGATATGAAAATTAATGGCTGGAGCATTTCTCATGCAAATATGCTATTTGCGAAGTTCTCTGTCGTTTTACGAGCATAGCTATAAACATGCTGATGATTGCATTGCAATGTATTGCAGTGCGTTGATTTTTGTCTGATACAATGCATATAGGCAGTAAACTTTCCATAGTACCTGAGCTGCTTTGATGCGGAATCTAAAGAAAACAACCTTAAGATTAGGTACGAGATACAAAATGTCTGCAAATGATAGTAAGGCGGCTTATGTAGCAGACTCAGAAGGCAGTTTGGAAAGATATCCACGCTGGATTAGTACTATATGTGTTTGGAAATGAAGACAGGTGTTCAAGGCTAATGACGTATATAACATTATATTTCCTCAGTTTAGGAAAGTTTTTGAAAACACCTTCCATTTAAAAAACGCTGGAAGATAATATTTTACGCACATGATTTAAATGCACACGCTGTGTCTGAAATGGACAGTAGTCGTGAATTAAAAAATGATTTTTCCAAGACAGAGGAAACTCGATCCACATTGTAACAGTGCAATTCGTACATTTTCAGACTTTTTGTTCCATTATTCATTACAGCTATATGGATGTTGCCGAAGAGTTCCCAATATGGCGACTGGCCTCGATCTGGTGAAATTGACATGATGGAATCGAGAGGTACACAAGGATACCTATATAAAAAAACAACTGAATTATCCAACCGATCAAATACTGTATTTAATGTCTAACATGCGTATATTAACATTACGACCTTGTCTACTTTAATTTGCCAGATGATGTAGATTCTGAACCAGATGTCTAATCTCCAAGTTCTGTGATACTTGCAATACACCAAGATCTAAAATGTGTCCGAAACCACACACACACACACACACACACACACACACACACACACACACATTTTTCCGGATATTTACAAAAAAAACTTTTTTAATCTGTTCGAGAATTTCATCAATTTGAAAAAAGTTTTTATTTTCTTGTATCCAATGATTTCTTCATGGAATCACTTTTACAGCATATGTGTCCATACATACATGTATTGGGAGCTGTAATTACATAATAATTTGTACAATAGGGAATTCCGTTGCCAATGATCCAAGTGGTCACAACCACGGTGTCAATGAGATCAGCTCCACACTACACTGGGGACCTTCAGCGAATGAAAACCGCTTCTCAAGAACACACGGAGAGAGGTGGGTCCTCACAATTTCAGTACTACAGATTTTAGAACTTGTCGACTTTCTCAAACAGCGGTGCAACATCGCTGGTGAATCTCGTTTATGATCTTTAGTTACGAAGTCATGACTTGCCGATAAAAGTATCATTTTCAATCAGCAAGCAGAGAATATATGAATCCGATATTAGCAGTCACATTTTAAACAGTCGGTGTGCAACACAGAAATTCATTATTAATACAAAAATTCAGTGGAATAATAGATATACAAGATTGCAAAATTATGTTTGAATCTTGTGTCTTTTAAAACCGTTTTAGTAAACAAATAAAACGTACGTTATGGCAAAGCATGAATTAACAATTATGAAAAATTACACTAGAGGTATAGATGCATCTTTAGCACGAAGAGCCTATCTGTGCTGGATCGAATTGCAAAGTATCTCTCTGGTCAGTGGTTGACCATTATAATGTATATCTGCCATTTTGTCTGGCATTAAGACTGTGGTTAATGTTTGGGTTGAGCTCAGTTTCTCAGACACTAGAATGTGATGAGTCACGTTACTTTATTTGCAGAAGTTTCATGGAAAAAATCACAGTCATGAGACAAACGAGGACAATGCGACATATGTTTAGTGTTCTAGTTATGTTAAGTTTTGAGTTGATTTCAAACGCGTTGTAAGGAGTGCGCCATCTGTTTACACAAGAGCATGATTTACAAATTCAACCGACCATACTTTCATTGGAGTTTTACTTGCTTGAGGGTAATGACTCATATTCTTGTGCATATTAAATTTTAATACTTCAGGCAAAACAACAATGGTTGGAACTCTGATTTCCATCTTTATACCCTGGATTGGACGCAAAACAACATCGTGTAAGTCAGTAGAGTTTTTCTTTTATCACTTTTACAAAGTAATATTTTCCATCCTATCATCAGCCTTAAAATATATTTATTTGGAGGGACATTTCAGTCTTTTTTGTTGATCTTTTCGTTTTTGCATCATACATAAACCTGTTAGAAAATGTATTTTAGAATAAAGTTTCCGCAGTTATGGGAAATCAAAGCAGAAAGGATAGTAGACTGGCCATGGAATGCTTTTTGTTTGTAACATATCATTGTCCACCTGTCAGGTAATAAAGTAATCAAATCTTGACAGCTTGAAAATTATGTTCTATGTTTGAAACTACGGTTTTATTCTTAGTTCAATTCACCTGATTTTCATTTCATAATTGTCTTCTGCAACACACTTTTTTATGTTAAGACCGTCTACAATCACGAAGTAATTATGTGAAATGGACAATGGCCATGAACTTCTTTCCTTCACCCACCCGTTTTTTTATCCGCGTAACCATCGTGAGCTATTTTTTGTTGGGAAGGGGAAAAGATCATTTCCAGTCAACCTGGCAATAAACATTTAAGTCTTAATATGATTTCTTCGGATTGAAAAGAATGCGTTATGTACCTTATATTCTTTAATAGTTTTCTTTAGTTAATTACCTTTGTTGTAGCATCTCTGTTGACAATCATGAAGTATTGCATGTAAATCCTCCAGGCGGATTCTGGCAATATGGTGGATTTTCAGGGGACAACTTATGGAGATCTGGAGAACATATGGCACCCTTCGATCAACCGGTCAGTAGACTGTGACACGGCACAATATGAACATACTGTATCTCTGTTGTCTGTCTATCTGTGCTTGTCCGTATGCATACATACCATGATACTCTATATATGCATGTAATTCGTATTGTTGATGTATGTATGTATGTATTGACACAGATACACACGTGCGTATTTAACAAAATGATAGCGAGTAACTCACGCCATGGCAGCCGTCTTGACAAATATTGTATCACTACTCCTTCTGAACGGAGAGTTCTATTACAAGCCTCTCCGGATCCAATTTCTGCTGCGATCAGTGCATGATATTTTGCCTTCTCCATCTAGCTTGCACAGACTGGACCCAATTGAAAATCCAGTGTGTCCTCTCTGGTATAAATGTTACCATTGAGCACATCCTGTCAGCATGCCAGACTGTATTAATACAAGGCCGCCACAGATGGAGGCATGACAAAGTCCTCTGAGAGCTAGCAGACATCTTCGGGAGGGAGAGAGAAGAAAAGACAAGCACTAAATATCAGTCAAATATTTATCAACTTTGTCAAAGCTGGAGAAACCAGTAACACCTCACCACAGAAAAACGGAATCCTCAGTGAATCAGACAGCTGGGACATACGTGTGGATCTTGGGAGGAAAGTGTTTTTCACAGATGTAGAGATCTGGTCAGAATCTAGGAAGAAGCCGTTGACCACTTGGTCGACTGTACCTTGGGAGGAGAGGTGTGATGAGGCTTATGAAAGACAAAGTTGACCAAGTATGAAGATCTTGTAGAGACACGGAAGAGCAGAGGATGGCGTACTTGGTTTTTCATACGCAAAGGTGGGATGTAGAGTACTACCTACTCTATCGATCTGGAAGATATTCAGTGCCCTAAGGATTACAGGGAATAACCAAACAGTGGTGGTTCAAGCGTTGAGCAAAACTGTTTAAAGAGTGAACAGCTTGTTATGGATGAAGCATGTGGACAAGAGCTAGCTGCCTACCATCAACAGGTAGTGACTGATCAACACTGCCGCCCCACCATCAGGAGTGTCTTTCGGGAAACACCCAGTGATAGATGGTCCCGGCTCATGGTTTTTCGTGGTTCAGCAGTGGATACACTGTGTTGCAATCTTGAGACGAGGTTTTCACCAGAAGACTTCTTATATCTAAATTTTCTTAAGTGAAAATGGTCCTACTCGAACATCGAATATCACCGTCACAGTGGCCGTCTTTACAATCTCGTAATCTGTACTCCTGCTGAATGCATGGTCACATCAACCGGGATTTTCATTTAATGCTATTTATATGACGTCTAGTTAGTCCTAAATAAAGCTACTGTAAACTGATATCGCCTATGAGCGGCATAGGAGATATCTTGAAAATCTTGTTATCGTTACTTCGCCTGAACGAAATGTTACGTGTAGGCTCGTACAAAAATAACAAGAGAAAAGAGTGAAGCCAACAAGCTTTGTATATTTTAACAAAATAAGTTATTTCCCTAGAAAACAATGTTAAAATTTGAAATAGGACTTACGGTTTGTGAATATAATCCAAAATTTAATCCTAAGATTGAAAAATATAAGTCCTATCACTAAACAGTTCTAATAGAATCCGGGTTCGAATGTCGATGAAATTTCAATATGGAGGCTATGACGTCAGATAAGGTCGTTCTACTGGTGGCAATAGATCCTCGATTGAATCACAGTTTATAATGTTTCCGTTTATAATTCCAGAATAAATTTCCACTGAATTTCTTTGTCCCAGATCTTTTTAGAAAAAAAGTAGACTTGTTTAGCCTTCTAGGGAATAAATTATTAAATTAAAAAAAAACAACAGATGAACTTCAAAAACAATCTGGCAACAGCAATTAAAACCTCTTGAGCCCTAAGGTTTAAAATGCAACTCACTAAATCTACTAGAGAGCGTCTGTTTAAAGCTGCGATTTTAGATCACATGGTAGCTCACGTGATAGGCTACGTGATTTACTAATTTGAACAGCGCAATTTTAAAAAATGCCATTTATCACGCATGCAAGAATAGCCCTATCTAAGAATCAGATTCTCACGCTGGAAATGAATTTAAAAATAAAACTGTACAACAGATCTAACACGTAGACTGTCGATGACCATGGCTATAGCCAATCGTCTTCACTCGATGTTTACAAAATCTACGAACCAGAGTGAGCTAAAAATAATGATAATGTAATCACTTTTACGTTCTATACAAGCTGAATTTACTGAAAAAAATATCGAATCCCGTGAAAATAATCATTACAATAAAATGTAACGAAACAGAAATAAAATAAAAAAGAGTTTTAAAACTAACACAGAAGCAATTTAATTACATATACGTAACAGAAATGTCCTATCGACATTGGGTTTTCACAAAAAAAAGACTTTTTATTATGTCTAACTGGTCTTAAATGAAAATGGTGCCGCTCGGAAGCGTCTATTTGGAAACCCTTCTCATTGCTACTCCCTCTAAATAGAAAGTCAAATAAACATGAGGCTCTCATTGACAGATTTCTTATTATATCTGGTATGCCTTAAATGAAGCGATGCCGACCTGACATCCAACATGGTCACGTAACAGCCATCATGAAATTCTTGTTATTGCTGTTTCTTCTGAATGGAAAATCGAATCGATATTGGGTTTCAAATAAAGACGTCTTCTGATGTCTAATTTATCATGAATGAAAATGGTGCCGATCTGACATGCAATATGGCCGCAATTTTGAAAATATTATATTGCTACTTCTCCCACGCACAAAGTCACAAACATATGGGGTTTACGAAAATACTTTGTATGATGTTCTCTTGGGTCTAACTGAAAATGGTGCCTATCTGATAACCAACAGGGCCACCATGGGAGCCCTCTTGAAAAACATGTTATCGCTATTTGCCCTAAACGGAAAGTCGTATTAACATGATGTTTTCATTAGAAGACTTCTTGTATTGTCTATTTGGGCCTAAATGAAACTGATCAAGATCTGAAAACCATTATTATGGTCATCTTGAAAATCTTATCATCGCCATTTCTCCTAAGTGTATAACCATATTTACATGGGTTTTTCTCCTAAAGACTTCTTGATATCATATGTTTAGTTGGTCCTTAATAAAAATGTCGCTACTCTTAATCCAAAATGGCCACCATAACGGCTAACATATAAAGACTTCTAGATAACATCCAATATGGTCGCACGGCAGCCATCGTGAAATTCTTCTTATCGATGCTTCATCTGAATGGAATGTCGTGTCAATATTGGGTTTGCATCTGAAGACGTCTTATGATATCAAGGTTATCATAAATGAAATAGAAATTCTGTTCCTTGAGTAGAGTTGGTCATAAGTGAAAATGGTGCCGATCTTATATTCAACATGGCCACCATGTTTGCTAATTTGAAAATGTTGTTAGTTTAAAAATGACAGAGATGATTGGTAGACTCAGCTGTTATGAAGAAGAAATAGTCTTATCATGAATTCTTGGAAATTCTGATCGGTAAGTAGAGTGTTAGTCTCTTCGAGAAGCTTTTGTTTAATAGTGCCAGATAAAAGTCATCGCTTCAGTATGGATTCTAAACCATTACGTTTGGTTTCAGAGGTCAACCCCCTAGATCTCTCAATCATGTGCGCTCACACTTTACTGAGTGCGTGAATCGGGTCTGTAAACGCGACCACTGGTGTTACCGTTTGTATGTGTGTTTGTGTATTGTCAAAGTATCACTATACAAATTAGGTGCCTTACATATTTCCTTCATTTTTCTACAATTTTTGATGATAACGTAAGTTATTCGTTCAAATGTATCAAGACTATTTTTCTTATCCTAGACACTAACATGCGCATGGCATATCAAAAGTCAGTATACGTTATGTTGCATTTTCTTACAAAATAGTTGCATCTGAATGAAATGATTGTAATTTTTGCAACAAGTGACCTGTCCGGAACCGGCCGTATCACCTCTGTGTACTTTATCATCCTACACATAAGCCCTTATGCATTACCCCAATGAACAGTTTATTTTCTGTTTTCGTTTTAATGCCGCGTTCAATTGAATGCAAGTATATGTAATATCTTTGACTGGTTAGCAAATCTTCCGGATGAAATCTGGTAAGAAATATTAATTATTTTCTTAGGAACTATAATACGATTCAATAACAGCTGGTTGGCTTTATTAGTGCAGTGATACCTTTATAGCGAGCAAAAACTGAAGATTGGTGGACGGTAATGTGTATAAGTAAAACAAGGCAGAATTTATGACGATAGAAAAAGATATAAACTTCCTTTAAATTTCACAGGAGGATGTCGAAGGGGGTAAAATAAAGTGTTGACTCTGAGAAAATTACCCTTTCTCTCTCTCTCTCTCTCTCTCTCTCTCTCTCTCTCTCTCTCTCTCTCATACTTGTATGCTGGCAGGTATGTACATGTATGCATATGTATGTGTGTATGCATAAATTAATGTTTTTTGTACACGAATATGACTGTATATAATGCTTTCATTTATTTTTGAAGAAATGCTTATATTTTCATATATATTGATATGCTATGTTGAAATTATTAATGCAAACTATTTCTTTTTTATTTACTAGTTTCTTTCTTCTTTATTACATTCTTTCCTTTCATCTTCCCCTTTTATCTTAAATAACGTACCAATATATATGTATTACATATATGTAGTATTTATTTCTATGTCAATAGAATTTATTAAAAAAAAAGAATAAAAGGTGTCTGAAACCGACGTTGAAACTGTATACTACAAAATAAATAAAGCTTAAGAAAGAACATGTTCACTTTGACAATATGGATCAGAGCTGTTTCCGTTTGTAATAGAAACATCCGAGTTATTTGGTACTTATCCATATTTCGAATATGCTTGTAATAGTTTAGACTTTCTAAGAAAAGCTCCTTTTTGAAGGATTGAAATTCAGGATGCTTTAAGGATCAAAACTTAGAAAAGCACGAATATCTTTTACATCTGTTGAATCACATCGTCGTTGTCGTAAATTATGAAAATATCGACTACGTTATTGTTCCAGGTAAACTGATTCAGAGCTTCAGACAATGTTTTCATTGTGTTAAATCATTTATATATCAAACCAAAGTTTCATTGTGTTTATCGATTTTATTGCAATCGCGTTTAAATCGGCCGAATAGTACAGATGTCATATCAATATCTCTAAGCCGTATCATTGTTTGGATACATTTCTAACTCATACACTTTAGTTGAAGGATGATACAAAATATGACTGTATGCACAGCATCAATACTTCCTCGGTCTGGCAATAATTTGGCTGATAATAATGGGTGCAGTCTGTTGTGTCTTTTCAGTTCTACTTGATTCTGAACGTTGCTATAGGAGGAACGAATGGATTCTTCCCAGATGATTGGCATTACGACACCAAGAAGCCATGGTCAAACAATTCGCCTCATGAGAATGCTGACTTCTGGGCGCATAGAAACGAGTGGGAAAGGACATGGATTGGTGACAATGTAGCCATGGAAATCGACTGGGTGCAGATGACGCAGTACTAGGTCCTTATTGTCCTGACATGAATAATGTATGTAAATAAAAAGAAATGTAAATACGGCGTTCATCTTGGCATATATAGGAGGTAGTGGCGTCTTTACCGCAAATACTGTAGTTCAATCGAGAAATAAAGGGGGAAAAAAAAACTACTTTCTTTTGATTATCGATTGATTAATTTTTTTAGTTATTTTTGTATCACTGGAATATCGCAACACGCCAAAGTACATCATTGTAAAAAGTAACGCATTACTCTTAGGTAAGCATGTAGGTCAAGCTCATGCAGCTACTATTTGACAGACGAAGGGACTTCAACAGGCATGGACGGACGGAGAGACAAAATTAATCTTAGTTGCCGCTTTTTGAAGCGTTGATATACGGAAATCTGGTGTGTGTCATTGAGCTTTTTAACTCTAGGTCAATGCTTAGCTGATATGAGATGTTAAATGTTATTGTGACCTATGCCATATCGTGACCGAGGATCGTGTAAATTTATCGTGATAAATCCATGAGGAATCGCTTGAGCGGGTGAAAAGTTGTTAAATTCAATGATTTCCTTATCCCCTGAACACCAAGTCTGGTGAATATTTCTTAGTGTGTGGATATCAACACCATTAAAGACATTTGCAGTTATCTCTGATCACTTTATGTATTTGCACATATTGCTGAGTAACATATATAATATCGGTGTTTTTGTGTCTGCCTCGGGAAAATATCCGAGCTGGATTTGATTGTTTGTCTAGCATCACATCATCGTATACCACGAGATATTAATACATCCATCGAGATCATCCACAGACGGAACATCATCAATATTGGTGATAAAATCAATAATATCATTACCAATCAATAATATCATTACCGTCCTTGTCTAACAATTTTGCATTTTCTTTAAAATCTTTAAGCACGTTGTAGCATCGCTGATCATCTACAGATGGTGGCACTAAAGACCCAGATGGACCTATGATAGAATTTGGTAGCGCTGGATGATGCTTGTCTGGCTCTTGCTTTTATGTCGCTGAAAAATCAGTGATATCCATGTGGTAGAAATATAACAAATAATATGAATTTATACTGTGTTCGATGTAGAGCACTCACCCCCACCAGTGGATTAGAAACAATAACGACGAGGAATAAAAAACGTGCACTTACAGGCAAGTGTATAAAATGTGGTACAATCAAGTACAGATTTATCTCTCACCTGACCAATGTCAGGGGCGGAGATATCGCTGCTTCACTGAAAAAAATTACCAGGGGCTCCATGAGCTAAATATCCTGGCGAAAAACAACTTCCTGGATATAATTATTGTGATAATGAAACACGACTTGATACCCTACTTGTCGAGAAAGATCAACCAAAATCTGGAGAGTATCCAATAAATGCGATTGATCAAGCGTGTCACGTTCATGAAGTCGCATATAAAAATCCAGACTTGCAACAACGACATATTGCAGACTTGAAGTTGATTCGCGCGTTAAATTCTATTAAAAAAAAAAAAAATCTGTCAGAGAAAAACTTGCTAGCTCCCTAATAAAATCCGCGATAAAAGGTAAACTATTGCTAGGGGCTACTAATTAGTCGGCCGATTATTATTATAATAATGGAGTCGATTTATTATAGCCCAAGAGGATATTGGAGGGGTAGAGCAGCGATTAGTAAACTTGCTGATGCGGCAGATGTCGAACGTTCAGTTGCCGCAGATTGTTAAGCTCGACAGGCAATATGGCAAATTTATCTACCACAACCTAAAAAAATTCAGTACGCTCATTTTGATGTCAGCACTCCCAATGAGATTCATCAGGCAGATATTTTGTTTTTGCCACGTGATGCTATTAAAACTGGTAGACGTCAATCACGCACATACAAATACGCGTTGACTGTCGTGGACGTTGGAAGTAGATATAAAGAAGCAGAACTACTATAAACTAAAACGGCAACTGAAGTTGCATCTGCGTTTGAACGAATTTATCTGCGAGGACGTTGCGATGGCCACAGTTGCTACAGGTTGATCTTGGCAAAGAATTTCTTGGTGCAGTAACGTCGATGATGAAACAACATAACGTCAAAATCAGACAAGGACACAACTCAATTCATCGCGATCAGGCAATCGTTGAACGATTTAATCGAACACTTGCTGAGAGATTGTTTGGATATCAATACGCACAGGAAATAACCTTGAACAAAGTTCAGAAAGACAAGAGATCTCGTAAATGGGTTGCAAGAATACCAAGTGTGATAGCTGCATCAAATAATGAAATTACTAGTGGAATTTCTGTGAAACCCATCAATGCGATCACAACAAACACATTCCAGTACAGCGACGTAACTCTTTCTCAAAACAACCAGTACTGTCTGATGTTTATATGAACCTGGTGTACTTGAAGGTGGTAAAAAAAGAGCGACTGATCCAGTCTGGAGTGTAACCACACATAAACTTTCCAGCGTGGTAAGATCTACGGGTAGTCCTGCAATCTACAAACTAGATTCAACTGCTCCTCAACGTGGATTTGTACGTGAATAATTACAAGTAATTCCTGAAGATACACAGTTACCACCGCCTTCACTTTTGTGAACTGGCTCCTCAACGTCTATTACACTCAAGACAGGTTAACATCACTACTATTAATTCTATCTACGGTAAACTGTTTTGAATTATTATTAATACTGCCACAACATTACCTTGTTACACCAAGCACAGTGATTATTCTGTTGCTGTTTCAATGTCATGATAAATTCAACATCGAGATCCAAGTCGCGCTTTTTTTTTTTTTTTTGTGTTGTCACATTGCTTATAACCAGCTAATAATTTCTTTACTATATCGTCGACATTGCCAGTATCATTATTCACTGTGAAGTCTATGATAACCCTCCGCAGCTGAGATATTCTTCTAACTCGAGACACTGCGAGATAAACTAAATATGATCATTTAATACGATCATCGACAATCCAGATATTTGTATCGGAAATAGTTAATCCTTGTGAAGAATGAATCGTTATAGCATATCCTAGCGTCCATGGAGATATATCCATCGTTAATGCTCTCTCAACAGCATCCACAGGAACAACAACAATATCATTTAATACAAGAGTTTGTTTTTCTCCTAACCCAGGAATTTCAACATCAATATGTTTTGCTGTCGCGTATTTGCTGTGCGATAACATAATGGTACAGGTAGATCTGAAAATTTTTCTTTATGTAACAGAAATAATTGTTGCTGAAGTGAATCGCGAACTTTCTTCCGACTTGCAACTATCAAATCAGCAGGACTCCATAAATTCCAAAAATCACTCATCACAGTCTCTGGAATTATCTCTCGCATCATTTCAGACTAAATATTGTCTGGTTGTAGTCTGATTAATTTCTTAAACTCTCTTAATTCTGGATCAAGCGCTCGGTAATTATCAGTCATTTCCTCATAATAATCTACAAATATTTTTTAGCCATTCATGCAGAGATGACCCAACGAAAGGTGGTGGTTGACCATGATCGCCACACATGATAACAGCAGTATTTCGAGTTAATAACCAATCAAGAAACATTTTTAATAAATCTAGCGAAAATGTGCATATTTCATCCCAAATAATGATCTTAGGAATGTATTTTACGCCCATTCGTTCAGGAGTCCATCCATCTCCTTTTCATCTAAAGAAGTTGTTATAAGTATAAGATTTCACTCCTTGCTCTTTCATTTCTCTGGTGAGTCTATGTGTAAGCGTCAATACAACCATATTAAAATTCCGAAATAATTCAATCGCACGCGTTGTTTTACCAGAACCACCGCACCCGTTAAGATAAACGGTTTTTTGTTTAACCACAGGGTCATATACCCATGGCGCTGATGACAACGCTGACATTTGACTATTTTTATAATATATCTACTCAGATCTATAATTAGCAGATTCAGAATAAATGAGTATTTTTTTTCTCTTTTTATTCTCCATGCGCCTCATGATGCATCAACGCCAATCTTTAACAATTCTGCATATTTTTTATTGATATAAAATGAATCTGTGGCAACTCTAACCGCGGTATCAGGAAATGTGTTTATCATCGATAATAAGTTTATGGAAACAGATCTTAAATGACTAAACTGCGGTGACTCACCATCAATATATTTCACAATTGTACCTAATTTAGTTCCATTCGACAACCAAGCATCATTTCGTTTTTGTAAATGTACCTCTCTCCGTTGTATCAGTAATAATGAAATCGAGTTCTGCATCGTCCATGATTAATCCTGTACACGCTCGTTTATGACCACATGAACCACCTTGAGTAAACTTATCGATTATTTTTCTGCCGAGATCCTTTGCAACTTTACCATCAAGGATCTTAAATCATTAAACTGTAGTAAGTCACCATCAATGAACTCACAATTGTACCTAATTTAGTTTCGTCAGACAAGTAAGCATTATTTCGACTTATAAATGTTCCTTTCTCTGTTGTATCAGTAATTATAAAATCGAGTTCGGCATCGTCGATGATTAGTCTAGCGCACCGTCGTTTATAATGACACGAACCACCATGAGTAAATTTTCTAATTATTTTTCTGCCGAGATCCTTTGCAAGTTTATTTTCATATTCAATTTCATCTGGATTACGCTCAAAGATTTCGTCGAGAACAGATCTATCAACTACAGGTAACCAGACTTGTTTCTGTGGACGATACGATATTATTGCTTCACTTACAGTTAACGATGCTAAAATTTTAGCATCAAGCATATGTAGTAATAACACTATTGGAACCCAACCGCCTTCGCTAAAATGTTTTCCAAATCAAACATAAACAATCGGATGGAGATTCTCCGTAAACTCAAACGATTCAACATATGCAAATCCAGTTAAATCAAAATCTGATAAGTGTCCATTTATCGCAACTCTGGTAATTTCGTGTGTTGGATGTCCAAATCTCTTGAAATATTCAGCACACTCTCCCATTCCAAGAAAACTTATAGGATAACATGCAACCATATCAACGGAGATAACATCCTTATAATCGTATTTAGTATTCCACAACCCGCCTTGTCCGTATTCGCAGCAGCTCAGTTGCACATCGACAGGAAATTCCGATTTTGTCGGTTTCCATGAATTTTTCTCCTGGGCAAAGTGGGCAGCAACTGATGGAACGGTAAAACAATTACCGAGTAATTGTTCAATATCATTGGTATATTTCAACGCAAGATTTTTGATTTCGTCATGAAGAGATTCTGCACGATAAATATCTCCATTAGGTCGAACAAACTGATCATAATTTTTACATTCGGAACTTTGAAACAACGACACAGATACATAATCGCTTTTACTAATTTTATTTACAAAATCAAAAATATCACCGTTATAAAATTTAATAGTTCTATGCCGTGGAAATATTGTTACATCCATCGTCCACGCGTGCGCGTTATGATCAACGATTTCTATCAAAGCCCCTTTTGATTTATATTTTGATTCGTACAAAATCTAGCCGGTTATTGTTTTCAATAATAATGGTCAAAATAATATATGCAACATGTGGAAAAATCATTTTGAAGACTTACTCAATAGTGTTAAAAACGATTCGAATAAGAAGCGTGTTACTTCAGCATTGAATACCCCTTCTGCTCATATTGAGGTAATCACATTATCTGAGATCCAAAATGCAATAACAAGACAAAAAGGTGGTAAATGTCCAGGATCAGATTTTTTATATGTGGAACATTTTAAATTTTCAGATACTAGACTTCATGGGCTATTAATGATTTTATTTAATTGTATGTTTGTGCATAACTTTGTACCAGATGATTTCACAAAAGTTACAATTATACCGCTACTAAAAAGCAAAATTGGTAACCTGGCGGACAAAAATAACTACAGACCTATAGCTCTTACGACTATTATCTCAAAAATATTTGAATGCATCATACTACAAAGATGTGAAGTCACAATCTCCGATAATCAGTTTGGTTTTAAAAAGCAGCATTCAACAGATTTATGTCTATATGCCTTTAAGGAAACCGTCAGCTATTATGTAGAACATGGCAGCCCAGTATTTGCATGCTTTTTAGACGCTAGTAAGGCATTTGATAGGGTCAATCATTGGACACTCTTTAAAAAGTTGCTTGATATTAAAATACCTGTATACATAGTTCATACTTTAGTTAACTGGTATGGCAAACAGTTGTATTATGTGCGATGGGGAAGTGTAATATCCAGCGCTTTCCATGTAACCAATGGGGTGAGGCAGGGAGGTATTCTTTCCCCTTTGTTATTTAATATATACATAGATGAGTTAAATCGTATCCTGGGCCAGTGTTACGTAGGGTTACGTCTGCCACCAAATGTGTTGTTTCTTAACAATTTTAGTTTTGCTGATGATATGTCACTGATAAGTCCTTCTATCACAGGTTTAAGGAAATTATTGAAGATATGTGAACAATACGCATTAGAGAATGATATCATCTATAATACACAAAAATCAGTATGCATGGTCTTTCAGCCAACTTCTTTTAAATTACCATCACCTCCCCCTGTACATCTTAACGGCAATGCTCTTACGTATGTCGACAGTTATATGTATTTGGGTCATATTTTGAAATCCAATCAGTCAGATAATGAAGATATGATGAGACATTATCGATATTTGTGTACTAGAACAAACATGCTTCTACGCAAATTTAAGAATTGTTCATTGAGTATCAAAATTAGATTATTCAAATCTTATTGCTGCACTATGTATTGTGCTCCACTGTGGACAAACTTTAGTGAATGTATGAAAAGAAAACTAGTAATTGGTTATAATAATAGTCTTCGTTTTCTATTAGGTCTTCCTAGATGGAACAGTGCCTCCAACATGTTTGTAAATTATAATGTATTCAGTTTTGAGGAAGTAATGAGAAAATATATATTCTCAATGATAACAAGACTATCTAATAGTGAGAACTGTATATTGAAATCACTTTGGAACTATGACATTCATTTGAATTCTCATATTATTAGTAGATGGAACAAATTACTCTTTAAATGTGCCACTTAATTTCATTCTTAACAATGCAGGGCACAGTCCATTGTTGTAGATGTGTCTGTATACTTGTAAATATGATATATATGTTCTTTTATGTTTATAATGTTTTACTTTATATCCGTATTTTAATTTAGATGTATGGACTATGTAGTCTGAAATAAAGAATTCTTATCTTATCTTATCTTTCACCCTTACCGGCAATTTTAATTTCTTTTCCAACTCAGCAACGTCGATGATCGTAGCTCCATGTTCCTTGACACGCTCAGCCCAATCATTTATTTTTTTACGTCGAAGATCTGTTAGACTATTTCCACGTATCATGTTTGTGAAGTGTTCTGTAACTTGTTCAGCTACACAGTTCAACAACGCCAGGTTTATTATTTAGCGGATATATCGCATAAACAACTGCCGTCACAGGATATGCTCGTTCATAATATGGTTTGTCAATACCAGTCAGCATTCCTGGTTTGGAAATTTTACTTAGCATCACAACATCTCCAGCGTGATGTAATCGAACAGAGTCGCTTTTGTCCAAGTATCGTCTACTTCCGCAATAAATGTTATTCTAAAAATGTTTCTCTGTTTGTCAAGATAATTAATAATCGCCTTTGCTAGCTTGTCATTCATTCACTGTACCATCAACGCCTTGCGTGATTCTGAACGTTCACCACACATGAGCTGTACCATCGTTGCGAAATTCTCTCTTGGCGCCACGAATACTATTCATCAGAGTCTTATTCGTCGGATCAATCAGAGCTTTCATCAAAAGAGTTATTAAGGTGTCTGCTTGGTCCTCTCGCCCCGTCAAGTCAATGGGTATTCTGTCAAGATCAAATCTCCCTTGAGAAGGTTTGATAGCAGATAATCTTGCAAATTCTTCCATGTTATAATTAAGGCAAATATAGATTTAAATTAAACTTTCATATATAATATGCAATGATTCAAGCAGAAAATAACAGTGGTTGATGATTGGCTCTACAACTCCTTGTAATCGTGCCTGTGTAAATGAATTTTGTGGATACTACCAAAAAAGTGTGCGACGAGGAAGTAAGGACCAAACCGTGTTTGAAATGTAACAAAGTAGTCCGGGGAAAATCGCAGTTGTGTGTAAACTGTGGAGCAGAAAATACAGAGCTTTGAAATTGTATTATGATTTAAAAAATAATGCCAACGGCGTCGGTGATGAATCTCCGATACAAAACTCTGAAGATTATCTGGCTAGATTTTCACGCTTACCTCCCACATATTTTTTTCTAGTAATAAAATAACAATTTAGACAAATAATATTTACTATATAAATGGAGCAAGGAGAATTTGTAACACATCATATCATTATAAATTATGAGGCATCTCGTGATGGTATCATCAGAAATTGTAAACTAAAAACCCAGTAGGTTCAGATGACAATGTTGGTTATCTTAGATTCACTACTGGGGGAAAAATATATCTCTTTCACAGATTCGTGTACGAGTGTTTTTACGGACTGATCGAAAAAGGTCTTATGATTGATCATCTTGATTCAGATCCAAAAAATAATTTTTTGAATAATGTGCAAACTGTTACACAGAGTCAGAATTGTAAACTTGGAAATACTGGCAAATGTAAAAAAAAAAAAAAAAAACACACAAAAAAACCAAAACAAAACAAAACAAGATCGCTTATATCTATGAATGTAGAAACATGGGAAGAAATAGAATTTCCATCCATATGCAGCTGCCAAATATTTCAATATTTTCCAATCTTCGGTACAACATGTCGCAGATAAAGTATACAGATGAGCATTTTCAAAGAAATACAAACAAAACAATATTTAAGTACACAGCCCACTCCCTGTAAGAATTTCAACGAAGGGAAATAATGCTGTCAGGCAACGGTGGAGATAATACAGAGTAATCTCACTTATATTTGATAAACCACCTTCACTTATAAATGAATTTTTTTTGTTTTTTTGTTATTTAAAAAAAAAAAAAAACATAAACATTCTATTTGTTTTTCTGACTTTGTCAGGTCTTTTACTCCCTTCCAACTATGTCAGAGAAAGAAGTTAAGAAAAGAGAGAAAACAGAGCCACACCCATTTCTGGATTTCCAAGTATCAAACACCTTATATAATTTCTGAAACATATTAATATTGGGGTCCTCCCAATGCTCGAAATTCAACAGATAAATGTTCACCTTCCCACCATGTCACCACATGGTGGGTGCTATTTTACACTCCTCGGCGTTGATTATGGAGAGGGTGTGCAAAAATCTGTTGCACGTAGAGAAGACCCCTGGAGGTGTACTGTAAATACTGTAAATACATGTAAATATGAAGCAGACAGAAGAGATTGGCCAATGAGAACTTTAGCACTGTAAGTGAGTCAAGGTGGGCGTAAAACATTCCCGCAATTAGGGAATGTATGTTCCATGTAAATACTGTAAATAGCTTAATACTGTAAATAGTTAAGATTGTATATACTGTAAATAGTTAAGATTGTATATACTGTAAATAGTTAAGATTGTATATACTGTAAATATGTGTGTTGTGCCGTCCTGCATTCCTCATATTGAATGCAAATATTTTTTTTTTATTTTAAACAGATATTTATTATATAATGAATTTCGAAAATATTCATGCGATTATTTTTGCGATTGAAAAATTATATGATGATGGTATACACCTTTTGGTCAACTTGATCCTGAAAAAATTATTTGTGATTTTGAAGCGCTGCAAGAACAAAAATCGGAAGGTAGATATACATTACCAGCCGAATACAGGTTTATCAAATTACTCCTGTAGGCAATGACACAATCACTAGCTTGTGTCAACGATGTAAACGTCCGGCAATTCGTTTCACTCGCACACGCGATTGAGAAAATAAGATCAGAGTTGTCATGCGAATACGAAACAAAAAAGACTGAGTGAGTGTGTACGACAGTTGAAAAGATTATGCATGATTGGAAAGTGGATGTGATTGTAAACAAAGTGAAAGTTGTAATGGATTGTAAACAAACTGAAAGTGTAAAACAAGGGGGATAATTCATTTCTGATTATAAGCAAAAATAATATTTTTTTTTTTTTTGCTGTTTGGCAGATCTTTTTTCAACGTTCAAAGAACGTCGATCTATTTTCAGATTCAGTCCGATTTCAGACTTTTTCGACCTTTTTACCCTGAAAAATGACAAAATTTGTCAAAAAAAAAAGGTAAAAAACTAAATTTTTCAGACTTAGAATAAATAAAATATTGCTTTTTATTTTTTATTCTGATTATAATATTTATTTTTATTCTGGTTATAATACTTGTCGAGTTATAACCCAGAGAGTATTTCCTCTCGCTTCGATGGTTTGAGGCAAGAATGTGCATAATTCAGAATTTTATCTCTATCGCATACAATCGTAATAATATGTTCTCGCTGCAGCCCTTTTAATTGTTCCTGCGTTAACAAAAATTCTTCATCGCCACAATCATCAATAAGTATATTACCACTAAATTTTTCTGTGTGGGGAAGTATCAAGATTGTTCTGACGGCACTTTCGAGTACCTCTTTGTTGTGTACAATACCTCTCGCGTGTTGGTACATTATATAATACCACACAAATAATTATTTTTTCATGTTTGACATAACCACCAACAAACTCATAAACATATTATTTATTATAAGAATTTTTTTTTTTTACTTTCCTTGACTCTGTCAGGATCTTACATATAAACTTACTGTAAGAGATTCTCCTCTTAAATCAAGCAGGTATCCGCGATGGTCAGTAAATTTGAAATGCATCCGCGACAACAGCGGATTATGACATCGTAAATTAACCGGATTAACAGGTTCTAGCACAATAAAAAAAAATCCAGCTGGGGCTTGAGGGGTAAATGTGTACAAAATGTATCCTTGCTGAGCCTGACTGAATTTTTCAAGATCAACTTGATAGCTGGCATCGAATACATCACATACAAGATTCACTGCGATCGTTGATGTAATATTGACAAGACCTGGTGAAATATGACGACCTCCACCGTATGGATCATTGTTGTACTTGAGGATGTTTGCCCGTGGGGATATTTGTCTCCATGCGGCAATAATTTTGGGGTAGTTTTCATTGATATTATCATTGACGGTTTTCTTTAGTTCATCGTCGTTAAATCCGGGTAATACAAATTTTGGTATATCTGCCTCGGTTATTTTATAATGTGTTGAAAATAACTGTTGAAGGGTCGTTTGTCTGTCCGCGTGATACGTTTTGACGATTACTATTCTAGTAATAACCCAACTGACATACTCGAGGTCCGATGCACCCTGATTCAGATGGTGAACCATTTCAGTGATTTGATCTTTTAGATTCTCGTTGGGACACTCTTCCATGTAATTTTGAAATAACCGCCGTAGAGTCGCTAACAAAGTTTGATGTTCATTTTTAATTGCATCCGCGAATGAATTAATAAACCGTGCATCGATAAATGCATTACTCTCTTTGTCAATATCATATACTGCTTTTACTAGTCTAGGAAGTTTTTTACCATCATATTCACCATAAAAAGTTTGTCTACCTGCTTCGTCAACTTGCTCCATCCATCTCCACGGGTAAGTTTTTCGATAATTGGGAAGTGTGTTGTTGTAAAACATTCGTTTATCTGAAACATAATCGGACCGTTGAGGTTGTGGTTGTACTGAAGGTGGAGGAGGTTGTTACTTCTGGCCATTCTAACACATTTCGGATCGACGACTGATATATATCAACGATATAATCTAGCGAATTTATTTCTATGGCGGCAGATAATGTTGGCTCATGAACAGTGATAGCGATTTTGGATTCTTTTCCTGTGATAGATTTGATTCTGCGTTGGAACTCATCATTGATCTGTTCGATTTGATAACTGCCCGTATGTATACTCACAACTTGCCAAATCGGGAGTTCCATCGGGTTTATTTTTATACGCGTATACCAGTGAAATATTTGCTTGCAACCCACATAATAACTTGGCCAGCTATGATACACTCGCAATTCTGCTGGTGCTATTTCGCTGGCTAGAATCGTCATTAGAAAGCTAACGTTGAACTTAGGCTTGGATGAGCTCGCTGATATCATCGTGGTTGTTGGTGGTGTTGTATTAGCGGATTTGTTTCAGTAATTTTTGAGGTATTATTATTTAAATCCGATTTTTTTTAAATCGGAGGTTTAATATCGTTTCTCGTAGGCGATGTCATAGATTCTACCTTGTCTCCTGACACAGTCAGGGACTCATGGTAAATCTTAATCATTTCTGTGAATTCCTGATATCATATTACTCCATCATTGAGACCTGATGGTATCAACGAAGACAATTTGGCATGTGCTCGCGTTGCCGTTGATAATTTGTTTATATATTCGTGTAATTTATTAACCGCGCACGTATATATTTCTTTTTGCGATGATATTAAGAATGCCGGCAATTCTTGTTGCAACTGAAACACCAATTCCTATTATTGGTGCTATTATATATGTGGCTGATAAGGTGCCGATGACAGTTACTGTTCCATCGATGACCGCAGATGCAGGGTATTTTGGTTCTTTCACATTGGTAATTGTATTTTTGTTTATGTTGAGATCACCATATCTAATATCTCCAATTTTTCTGATTCGTCCAGTAATCTCTCTCATGAATGTTAGCATTAATTCCTCCGAGTTTTTAACATTATTGGAACTTTCAGAATAATATCTATCAACGGAATATTGCTCGTATTTAACCGTCCTTGTTTATCCTGAAAAACAACAACTTCATTTTGATTCACATACCAGTCCATACGAATCGAAATAAACAATTCCACGTGGATCAATCGCGTTTGCAACCTAATGAGTACCCGGACCAGAACTTGCATCGAGATTAATGATACCGGTTTCAACATTGTTTGGTTGTTTTGGTAATTGATCACGCATGAAAAAACCTCTAAAGTTTTTAATGTTTAATTTTTTAGCAGCATCAAGTAAATCAATGTTGGATATTGGAACCATCAGCGAAGTGTCCCCGGTAGTCTCAGACCTGAGCCGCTCGGTGCTCGACCGTATCACGGATAGGGGGTTTCTGGTAGTCTTACACCCCGCCCTTTTTTTTGGAAATCTTTATTCCGTGACCTGTTGCTTTTGTTATGTGTCTAGGCTCGTTCAAAAGTGACAAAGAAAAAAGTGAAGCCAACAAACTTTGTAAAATTAACAAAATAATTTATTTCTATAGAAAACAAGGTAAAAATATGAAAAGGACTTTCGGTTTATGAAACTAATACAAAATTGATCCTAGAATAATTAACTGTGAGTCTAATCAATTAAAAATCCTAAGTGAATCACAGTTCGAATCCCGATGAAGTTCCAAGATGGAAGGCGATGACAACTTCAATAATCTGCTTTGTCCTGATGTGTCAACAGTTCCTTGTTGAATCACGACGAATAATGTTCCAGTTTGGAATTCCGAATAATTTCCAATAAATGTCTTTGTTCAAGAATTCTGATACGCACTAGTAATTTCCAGGGAAAATAAATTACTTTAAATTGAATTAAAATAAAAATTCAACTCAAACTGGTCACAACAAAAACAACTTTGAGCTTCAAAGGTTAAAAGCAGGACTGGCCGAAATCACTATAATAACGATTGTTTTAAGCCTAACTAAAACGCAAAACAGATCACCTGATGGGATCACGTGATCACTTTCCTCGAGCTTCGTAGAAACATTACATGCCGATTATCACGTATTCTATGTACAGCTTTGACTCTACTAAATGAATCTTACTATAAGATTCAATAATAAACAAATTTTAAAAAATACTACAAACTCGAAACTTGCTCAGAATCTAGGTCAAAAAAAGATACAATGTTTCTACTCATGCTTGTTTATCAGGACAAACAGAACTGAACTGAATTTTCTGGAAAAATGTCAAATCCAGTGAATAAAGTTATCATTACAATAACATGTAATCGAATAAAATAAAAAATTTTTTTTTTTAAAACTAACACACAAATAATTAAATTACATATACGTAGCACTTTCTTTAATGCCATCTCAGCAGCAGTTCCAACAGCACCAAGTGCTTTTGCAACAGCTGGGGCTGCAGGGGCTATCAACGCTAGTATAGCTGTGAGAAGTGAAAATATACCACCCGTCTTGCCAATGTCGCTAATGGCACCCGCAGAAAGATTAAGTCTAACACCATTCGCTGATTGTTTGGCGACATCGAAGTGCCTGAGTTGACGTTCTGTCAAAGATAGTTTATTTGAACCACCTGCGATCTGTGCTGATTTCAGCAATATTTTTATTCCAGAATTCTTTTTAAATACTGATTGTAGCTTTTTAATCTGACCAGGAGTCAGAGTAACACTAACATGATGATATGACATTATTATATCATGATTGATTTAATTACATGTTTTCCACTGGGGCATCAATGACTCATTCGTCCACCAACACCTTCAAGCAGCATTGTTTTGTCTGTCAGTATAACAGCGATTGCTCTATAACCACCAGGAATAGCTGGTGGACCAAGTATGGCAGCAGGTACTCGCGCTACATGAGCTCGGAAATGTATGTCAACGACTGATTGTCCGAACAAATCCAAGTGTTCCAGTGAGATAAGAGATCGGATATAATGCTGTGAAATCCCGCTGATATATCTGCAAAACAGAATCCACATTCTGATCACGCCCCATAAATGTCATCAACCGATGATAAGCACGTTCAACATGATTGTGTTCAAAGTTATATGATATATCTTCAGAAGATTCTTGATGTCCATTTATCCTCAAAGAAACTTCACTAATCTCAAGCGTGTCAAACACGATTGGATTTGGTTCCTGCGAATTTACTACAGCATTTTCCTGAAACGTGATGAATATATGTAGTGGTGCTGACACTCCCTGTTGTGATGCTATCTGCCATGTGAATAACCCAGCAATATTGCTTTAAATACTGTCCGAGGTCATCGTCAACCATGACAACGTTGATTTACCACCTTAATCCATAATAGAAAGTAACCGTTGTTCTTCGGCCAGTGATGGAGTCATTAATGGCATCCTCAACGAAAGTTTTGTTAGTATTACTTTACCTAAATCAACAGCAGCAGCATGCCATTTTGTATCATTGTCGGTGGCTTTTCTGACAAGTACCACGGTACGTTTAGCGCCAAATATAACTTTTCTAACATTTCTAAAGAATTCAAATATATATGATAGTGGAATCATACATGAAAATTCTTCATCGCCGTTCAACATTGATCGACGTGATTGGAATCCCAAGCTGAAGTTTTCATTCATTGATGCAAATGCAGTTCCAGCTGCATTCGGTGTTACGTTACTGCTTTCGGCTTGATCAGTGGTATATTTGGCAAACATCATCGACGGTCCAGCTGATCTCGAGTAATCATCGCTGTATCTTGCAAGGCCAAGTATGGTTGTGGTTTTCCAGGCATGATTCAATGGGTTTTCCGTCGATGTTATACGTGGCACTGTTAAATAACGCCATAACTACGTTGTTGACAAAACCAACTAGATCACCAATTCTGTATGCTGCATCATCTGCTTTCAAAAGTCTACCTTCGATCTCAATGAATGCCTCAGCGGGCATAAAAATATCTACTTGTATCCTGAACTTGCAGCTCGATTATTCCTCGTGCGTTAGGTACACGTGCGTCATAAGAATAATATTGATAATCGCGCACAGATTCATCCTTGAGAACTGGCGTATCCATGTAAATGCTGGATCAGATACACGTTTAAACATTATTTATATTTGTTATCGTCTAACAAGAAGACCACTTCCTGCTATAAGACTAATTTTTTCTTTTTCTGACAGGGGTACACCAGCCAACTCTGCTAATTTTTTATTTGCAACTTGATTTATTATTTTGCTAACATTTGCAGGCATGACATCGGTCCTTGCCAGTTTTACTGGTTGCAGTTTTACTGGCTGCAGTCTGCGTATTAATCGTGCTAGTCCATTCCTGATTGCTGAGAATGCTTTACCAGCAACATCACCAACAACACCAATACCTTTATCACGAACAACGTCAATAGCTTTCATTCCCAATTGCTTTGCAATAGGTATTTCTTTTGGGGCTATCCTTCTAAATAGACCCTGAACAACATCACCAAGTCCATCCCCGTAGATTGCTTTGTATGTTGGTAATAGCGAATTTATTACCCTAACCATAACAGGTGCACGTTGAGCACTATGTATGATCGTCTTATTTTCTTGTCACTGACCTAATTGCACACCCTTAATCACTGCGGTAATCATCAACGATTTCATCAATGCGGGACGGATAAACATTAATGTCCATGACATAGCCTGTAAATAATCTTTGACAAATAGCAGCTGCTTCATTAATTATTTCTGGGGAATAATTACTAGCTCGTCTTCCACCAATAAGAATTTCTAGTCTATCAACATCGGCAAGGACGTTATTAGACAAAGTTTATCAAGGCCACCGTTGGACAAACCATTTCCAGTGGCACCGGGGCCAGGATCTGTATATATTCTAAAGTCTGATTCTATTTTTGAGATCTTTGATAAAATGAAGGATGTCAGCGGATTTCAAGAAGTATTTTGTAAAGATGAGCACGGATTTCAACCTGCAGGAGGTAGTTGTGTAATAAATATCCAAAATTTTAACAACGGATCTGGCACGCATTGGGTAGCTCTTTATAAAACAATTATTTTGATTCGTTTGGGCTACCACCAAGTGATATTATCAAACAGTACGTGCTAGCGTCTCAAAAGTACAAAAAAAATTAATTATTCGTCTAATCAACTTCTGCCAGTAGGAGCTGCAGCTTGTGGATATTACTGCGTTATGTTTATCAAACAAATGTCGCAGAGTGCAAAGCACTCCGATGGTGATTTTCTGAAATTTGTATTACAATTCACACCTAAACCAAGCTTGGAAAATAATAAAATTGCAATTTTATCTAACAAGGAATTATAAAATAGACCACGTATTGTCTGAAGTGCAGAAATAAAACGGAAAATACAAATGAAACCACGGAAACTACAAAAAATAACCGAATTATGATGAAAAGTATTTGTGCTAACTCAAAAAGAGTATGTTTCGCAAACATGGCCCACTATTACCTGGAGATAAGGGAATGCCAAGAATTTCTAATACTAATTTAGTCGACGATTAAATTATAACAAAAATGCCAGTTTGCAAGCAAAGCGTGTAAATGTGAAGCTGACCACGATCTTTGTCTCGAGCAAGATAAAATAGTAACTTATTGTCAGTGTTGCAATCAACGGGCTGTAATCGGATCCGGCTTAGATATTCATAAATTAATTGGTAAATTACCGAAACCAAAACATGGATGGACCCCGCCACGTCATAAGTATACAGGTTCATGGAATCCACTTGACAAACAACTTGATCAAAATGACAATCCCGTCCCCGGGGAGGAGCCCTATAATCAAGTCCATGAAATTGCAATGCGACATGATATATGTTACCGTGACAATGAAAACAATAAATCGGGTTGCGACCTAATTATGCTAGATGAGCTAAGTAATATGAGACCGAAGGGAATAAGGGAGCGAATTGATCGTAAGCTGGTGCAAGGTTTTATTGGAGCGAAATATAAACCTGGACTAGGAGAGTCTCGACTCGGAAAGCCCAGACTCGGTTCAAATGTACTTTATGATGATGGACCGCAGAGCGCTCTCGCACAAGAACTTCACAAACCTAAAAACGTTTACTCGACGAAAATTTGTCGCAAACTGACCTGATGATATATAGGCAATAGATTTAGGTGATATGTCACACATTGCAAAACATAATGACAACAAAGGATACCTGATGAACATAGTTGAAATGTTTAGTAAATACGCGTTTAGTGTACCTGTTACAAATAAGACAGGTATGTCTATAACTGATTCGTTGAGAGATATTATTGTCAGCACAGAACGAAAACCGAATAAGGTGTGGACAGATCACGGAGCGGAGTTTTTTAATAAGTAATTCGAGCAGTTTCTGGAACAAAATAGCATCACCAAATACATCACAGGGAATGAGGGGAAATGTGTCGTCGTCGAAAGATTTAATCGTACGGTAAAAGAGGAGATCTATACGCAACTTACAGCCAACAACACTACTAGATATGTCGACGATCTGCTAAAGATCGTGTCGGATTATAATAACACAAAACATAAAACAATTGGAATGTCGCTAAATGAACTTATTAATAACCCAATACTAGCGAACAAAAATATGTATCGAAGACACAAGTTTAGCGTGGGTGATAATGTTTGAATTTCACTAGTGGAAAAAAAAAAAAACGTTTGAAAAAGGATTCGCTCCTAACTGGTCTGAGGAAGTATTTGTTGTGGATAATATTTTAACAACAATACCCCTGACGTATAAGCGGAAAGATTCAGCGGGAGAAGAAATTATTGGAAGTTTTTTACGAACAGGAGCTACAGCGGACAGAGCAGGATATATCTATCATCGAGCGAGTGATATCAAGAAAAGGAAATAAAAGTTTGGTCAAATTGAGAGGTTATGGAGACAGTTTTAATATTTGGATACCAACTAATGCAATAAAAAAATCTTTGATTAAATCGTTGGGTGTATAACACCATGCAATCCAATCCAGTCACTATACATCTTTTCGTATTTCAAAAGGACAGACTTACATTTCACTGGCCCGCACAATGATAACAGATATTGTCTTAATGTTGTTGATAGTGCGCACTCTCTCATCAAGTTAAAAATCTTAACAAACAGAAAATCAAATTTTATATTTTTCCGATGGCCATAAGCTTCTAACTGTCCACTGTTCATAAAGGGCTTTAATAACTTCCAGAATATCTGGTTTTCAGAGACAGTAAAATTAAACTTTTTATCTTCTTAGCGAGGTGATATTTTGTATTGTACCGCCATTTCGCTGCTACATAAACTTGCTCGTCTTGATTTACTATGCCTGGCTCATCTGCAAATTTATTCTCGTGGACAGGAAATAGATATGTTTCTAAGTCAAACTGGGGATGGTTTACATGCTGTCTATTAATAGTATTGGAATTTGTCGAATCCTGGTGCTCTGGTTTATCCGCTTTTTCACGATCAATATCATTGTAAAGATCTGACAGTCTTTTCGTGAACAAGAAATTTGTTTGAGATATCTTATACATAATACGTTTATATAATTACTGTAATAAAATGCCGGATGAAATAAGAAGAATAGTCAGAACTAAAATTTTAAATATGAACTTCTTATTCGACGCTGTCAAGTTGTTTATGCCTAATCAAAACACAGAAAAAAGTATGTGAATTTTCTCGTCGAATACGATCCTCCTTCAGCGTTTGATGTGCTAATGAGAGATTATGAGTTATCAGAACTTAAGAAATGTAAACAAATATTTGTTATATATGATATAAACACTGTTTTGAAATAGGCCCATTGCTGTTTGACAAGTGAAAATCTAACAGATATTCTGAAAATTGATGTGTAAATAAACTGCAATTTTATGATAATTATTAAACATGAATAGATTTGTTACTCGAGCTAAAATTATAAATCCATATCAGCTGGAAGAGGCTGTAAGAAATATGTTTCGAGGTGATGTTAACGTGGTAGCTCGCTATGAAGTAGAAAGAGGAAAAAAGTAATTTAAGTTTGTTAAGCATCACAGAACTTGATCATATGCTGAAATACGGATAGATATTTGTCGAATACGACAAGGAAACCTTAAACAAATATCTCAATTTCTGCTTGACGAATAGCGACGTCGCTAATATTTTAAATAGCAGGTGATTCGTTTTGAAAGAAGATTCTATCAAAGGTTTTTCTTGTAAAGGCGGATTTTGTAATTCCATTTGTAACACGTTGGACTGATGCTGAACAAATATCAAAATATTTTGCAGCTGATGAGATTGATGGAAATATTTTTCTTCTTCTGTCTCTAAGTTAGTTGATATCACTGGACGAGCTTGTTTAAAATTAATCCTACCTCCCTTACCTCGTAGTACGTTTTCTTATTGTGATACAAGGTCAAGATTTTGAAGTCGGTTATCGTTTTTAATTCCGTTTTTATGATCCACAACTAATCCATCAGGAATCAAACCATTAAAAATTTCAAATGCAAACCGGTGTGAGGAATATCTAACATAATCATTGTTAGTTCCACGTATCATTAAATTTAAGTAATCTTGATTTCCAAGACTTCCAACACTTTTCTTTGTTTTAATCTTTCTGATAATTCCCCTATCATTTGCTTCATATAGATGGTAGACAGGAAGTTGTTGAAACTCGTCCTGTAAAGATAAATTGCTGATGTTATTTTTTGTTACACTGCCGTTTACTTGATAGACTCTCATGCCGTCTGGAATATCCTCACAACACAGCGTGCAAATGAAGTCCTTGATCAACATTTCAATATATTTATCATCATTCTCGGATTTCACTTTTATCCTATAACCAGCCGGAGTTCGAATCCCAAACGAAGCCTTAGTTTTAAGATTAATCACCACTCCTAGCATATTTCCTGCATAGCAGTTGTACTTCTGGTGGACGTAGAATATCTCCTGTTTGTTAGCAGTTGGTTCAAGTTCACTAAGCATAATTCTGTTCATCTTATAATAATAGCTTTTCCAAATCTCTAATTGGTAATTTTCACAGAACACTCAATTAAAGAAATATAACACAGTAGATACAGGAATGTTGAAACTATCCGATATGGCGAGAAAAGTCTGTTCTTGACAGAAAGATGACGACCTTTAAAAATCTCTACCTCATTTGCTGGTTTCGATAACAGTTGGTTATTTAATAATAAGCGTTTACTTATGAATTTCTCCGGCACAAACCTATATCATCTACTTCAGCCAACAATCATATCCCAGCTTGCCACGCACAAGGGCTTGAAAATGATAGTTCAGTTTTATATCAAGCTTTCTAAGCTAAATATATCTCTGGAATCCCCACAACAAGCTGAGGATAGATTATTGATCAGACCGCTACGTCAGAGCACCTTGCAGCAAAGCAGCTTGCTAATTCTTATGTTATATAAAAAACTAATCGAATACTTACAAGGACAGATTTAATATCGTTGTCAGAAAATACATTTCAGGAACTATGGAAAAAAAATAGATGAATACACAACATCGGGGTCCGGCTGGAAATTTGAAAGATAACGGAAATACTTTTCCACACTGCGAAATATAATCCATTGCGTGGTAGCTCATATGTTGAACTCCCGACTAATATCAAAAACTCAAAATGTTGTATTAATATCCAGAACCATGATAAAAAATGTTTCCAATTTGCCATACTGTCAGTGTTATTTCCTGCACAAGATCATTCTTATCGAGTATCAAATTACATTGGTTACGTTAACAATCTAAACTTTAGCGGGATGGTCTTTCCCGTTGCTGAGAATCAAATTCCAAAATTCGAAAAACAGAACAATCTCCTGTTACCTGGAGGTATATATTAATATATTTGGTGTCGATGACAAACAAAAGATATACCCTAGATATATCAGCGATCAAGCATGTCATCAGAGAGTAAATTTACTATTTTATAAAGGTCACTACGCGTGGATAAAAAACTTTAATAGGCTAGTATGATGTCAGTATAACAAGCATAAGGGAAAGAAATATTGTTGTGTCAGATGTTGCACGGCTGTATTTCCCAACATATACTTGATAAACACCTCGAATATTTCTCTTATGTTTCGAAAAATCTCTATGCTTGGCGAAGATGAAAAAATGTTACAATTTACAAATTACAGACATAAGATGAAAGTGTCTTTTATAGTATATGCAGATTTCGAGTCCATTTTACTTCCAGTGCAAGTAGTAGAGAACAACCCTTATAAATCTTCGACATGGAAATTACATGACCATATCCCCGATTTAAAGCATTGACACTATAGAAAATCTAAAGATCAATCAAACAAATAATAAGTAAAGGTATCAGTTCCAAGATAAAGATGCTTTATCAACATTTTTTGTAATTTTTAACCGTACTTTTTGGGATGTTATGTACATCTCAGAAGAAATTTAGGTACACCATTTTCTGTCATGGATGAAAGGACCACCGCCTCAAAAGGACTTGGGGAAAAAAATTAGTTTTTATTTCAGATTCTCGTGCTGTTTTCATCTTATTTCGAACTTCCGGTCAATAGTTCAGGTACCGGCTTCTGTATTAAAATTCTAACCGGCTAATTTACCGTCCTCTTTATCTTCGACAAGTCATAACATCGTTTATTTTTTGATAGCTGATGTAATATTTCATGGTACGAAAGCGCAGATAATTGTATCACGCATGTTTATCATAATTCATACTTATTCTCCAAAGATGATTTTAAAGACAATAATGTGTAAATTCTGGCAAAACTCAATACTTTTATTCCCTTATCCAACTTCAGCTATTGTTTAAGGTCGATTAACCTCCTAGAAACTGTGTTCGTTTCATTAAGGAATATTGTATCCTATGAAGTCCTTCATTTTTATTGAGGAATATTGCATTCTATGATGAAGTCCTTCTTTTTACTATCTGGACTGTTACCATAGAGACAATGGTAGTTAGGGAAACTTTGGTTCTTTGATATTTATGACTGCATCTGACTAGAATTAAAAACATTTACCAATTCTTTGTAACACGTATTTAGATTGGTTAAAATCGCATCATGTGACACAGAAAACTAGAGGTTAATGTCCCTTAGCACAAGAAAGGAACTACCAGGTACTCATGCGCCCTTCTATTGTGATTCGAAAATATTTGTCAACGTTTTGCTTTTAAAAAATTTAGTTCTGTTTATTTATTTTTGGGATTTGGTATTGTTTTTATAACTCTTTGTAATAACAAACATTGGACTTAATAGTTTATAGTATTCATGAATTCATGAACCTACCTGCGGTGGACCAAGAGTTAGGCTGTGTACTTCAGTTCCAGTAAACTCCAAGTAAGCTGTCTTTAAATTAATGCCTTCTATTATCAGTGTGCTTCGGTGTGATTAGAACATGCATATATCAGCGGACACAGTCTTTTCACCTCATATAACGATGTCCCTCAACAATCTTTTCACCTAATATAGTGATGTTCCTCAACTATCTTTTTACTTTATATTGTGATGTCCCTCAACAGTCTTTTCACCTTATATAGTTATGTCCATCAACAGTCTTTTTAACTTTCTATTGCAACACACACGCTATTTCTTTCCTATGAATTAAAAATTCAATAGGATACGGGGATGTACTTGGTACGGCCACTAGTCTGGTACGAGATGGGTGGAAGGGGTAAGTTTTCTTGGTTGCGTGAAACCATTCCTCTTCGGCTGATGCTACATCATAATAGAATTATACCTTGTGTATGCTTGTTGACTGTGTATGTGTGTGTGTCTTTTAATATTGTATATTCATTTGAATGTATGGCACGTACTTAATATTTTCCAGTTTCTATATGTAAATTTCATCTTAAATCGTCTAAACCAGAAATTAGAAATTATAATGACTCCGAACTCTCAAGTAAAAGATTCAGTATAACTCCGCTAAGTCATTTATTAAGCCTGTACGGAGAGGATTGATACATTAGGCATGTAAGGAGAGGATTAATCCATTAAGTATGTAAGGAGAGTATTGATCCATCAGGCATGTAAGGAGAGGATTCAGCCATTAGTCATGTAAGGAGAGGATTAATCCATTATGCATGTTACTGAGAGGATTGATCCATTAGACATGTTACGAGAGGATTAATCCATTAGACATGTTAGGAGAGGTTTAATCCATTAGGCATGTAAGGAGAAGATTAATCCATTAGGCATGTAAGGAGAGGTTTGATCCATTAGACATGGTAGGAGAGGATTAATCCATTAGACATGTTAGGAGAGGTTTAATCCATTAGCCATGTAAGGAGAAGATTGATCTATTAGGCATGTAAGGAGAGTATTAATCCATTAGGCATGTAAGGAGAGGATTAATCCATTAGACATGTTGGGAGAGGATTAATCCATTAGACATGTTAGGAGAGGATTGATCCATTAGGCATGTAAGGAGAGGATTAGTCCATTAGGCATATAAGGAGAGGAATAATCTCTTAGACATGTTAGGAAAGGATTAATCCATTAGGCATGTAAGGAGAGGATTAATCCATTAGATATGTAAGGAGAGGATTAATCCATTAAGCATGTAAGGAGAGGAATGATCCATTAGACATGTAAGTAGAAGATTAATCCATTAGACATGTTAGGAGAGGGTTAATACATTAGGCATGTAAGGAGAAGATTAATCCATTAGGCATATAAGGAGAGAAGGAGAGGATTTATCCATTAGGCATGTAAGGAGAAGATTAATCCATTAGACATGTTAGGAGAGGATTAATCCATTAGGCATGTAAGGAGAAGATTAATCGATTAGACATGTTAGGAGAGGAGTAATCCATTAGGCATGTAAGGAGAAGATTAATCGATTAGACATGTTAGGAGAGGATTACTGCATTAGGCATGTAAGGAGAGGATTAATGCATTAGGTATGTAAGGAGAGGATTAATCCATTAGGCATGTAAGGAGAGGATTAATCCATTAGGCATGTAAGGAGAGGATTAATCCATTAGACATGTAAGGAGAAGATTAATCCATTAGACATGTTAGGAGAGGATTAATGCATTAGGCATGTAAGGAGAGGATTAATCCATTTGGCATGTAAGGAGAGGATTAATCCATTAGACATGTTAGGAGAGAGATAATATATAGATTGATAGATTGAATGTGGAATGATAGAAGGGCGAACCGACAAATATATAGATGGCTAGATGGAAAGACAGACAGACCGACGGATAGATAGATGCTGATCATTTTATTAAAAGATATGTGTGCAGTATACATTTTTGAGAAATATCGTTGCAAAAGCGAGGACATAATTATACTTCAAACTTATAACATCACCACAGTGTGTGTGAAACGCATTAGCGCATGATTAAATATAAATATAAATCATTGAAAAGGCAAAGAAAGAAACTTTAATGCACAAGAAAAATTCGCCACAGGGAAACAGGATATGGTAAACCAAAAGACTACTAGATGATGTTTCGGTTATCCTAGAAGTCGCTGTACAATAATCACATATTTCAGTGTTGTATCCCAAAGTGTGCTGAGAGTAATGTGATAGATTTAACATCTCATATCAGCCAAGCATTGACCTAGAGTTAAAAACTGGAATGGCGCACACCAGATTTCCATATATCAACGCTTCAAAAAGCGGCAATACTAAAATTAATTTTGTCTCTCCGTCCGTCCATGCCTGTTTAAGTCCCTTCGTCTGTCAAATAGTAGCTGCATGAGCTTGACCTACAGGATTACCTAAGAGAAATGCGTTACTTTTTAAAATGGTGTACTTTCGCGTGTTGCGATATTCCAGTGATACAAAAATAACTAAAAAATATAAACCAATCGATACATCAAAGGAAAGTATTTTTTCTTTTACTTCCCCTTTATTTCTCGATTGAACTTCTGTATTTGCAATAAAGTTGCCACTACCCCCTACACATGCGAAGATGAACGCGGTGTTTACATTTCTTTTTATTTACATATATTACTCATGTCAGGACAATAAGGACCTAGTACTGCGTCATCTGCACCCAGTCGATTTCCATGGCTACATTGTCACCAATCCATGTCCTTTCCCACTCGTTTCTATGCGCCCAGAAGTCAGCGTTCTCATGAGGCGAATTGTTTGACCATGGTTTCTTGGTGTCGTAGTGCCAGTCGTCTGGGAAGAATCCATTCGTTCCTCCTATAGCAACGTTCAGAATCAAGTAGAACTGAAAGAGACAACAGACTGCACCCATTATTATCAGCCAAATTATTGCCAGAAGGAGGAAGTTTTGATGCTGTGCATACAGTCATATTTTGTATCATCCTTCAACTAAAGTGTCTGCATTAGAACTGTATCCAAACAATGATACGGCTTAGAGATATTGATATGACATCTGTACTATTCGGCCGATTTAAACGCGATTACAATAAAATCGATAAACACAATGAATCTTTGGTTTGATATATAAATGATTTAACACAATGAAAACATTGTCTGAAGCTCTGAATCAATTTACCTGGAACAATAACGTAGTCGATATTTTCATAATTTACGACAACGATGATGTGATTCAACAGATGTAAAAGATATTCGTGTTTTTCTAAGTTTTGATCCTTAAAGCCTCCTGAATTTCAATCCTTCAAAAAGGAGCTTTTCGTAGAAAGTCTTAACTATTACAAACATATTCGAAATATGGATAAGTACCAAATAACCCGGATGTTTCTATTACAAACGGAAACAGCTCTGATCCATAGTGTCAAAGTGAACATGTTTTTGTTTTTTTAGCTTTATTTATTATATCGTATACAGTTTCTACATCGGTTTCAGACACCTTTTTTAAAATAAATTTTTTTGACATAGAAATAAATACTACATATATGTAATACATATATATTGGTACGTTATTTAAGATAAAAGGGGAAGATGAAAGGAAAGAATGTAATAAAGAAGAAAGAAACTAGTAAATAAAAAAGAAATAGTTTGCATTAATAATTTCAATATATCAATATATATGAAAATATTAGCATTTCTTCAAAAATAAATGAGAGCATTATATACAGTCATATTCGTGTACAAAAAAAACCAGTCATTTACGCATACACACATACATATGCATACATATCCATACCTGCCCGCATACACGTATGAGAGAGAGAGAGAGAGAGAGAGAGAGAGAGAGAACGAATAATTTTCTCAGAGTCAACACTTTATTTTACCCCCTTCGACAATCTCCTGTGAAATTTAAAGGAAGTTTATATCTTTTTCTATCGTCATAAATTCTGCCTATGCTAAAACAAAATCCTTCCAAAACGAATTTTTAAAAATATTTTTGGATAATTTCAATATCTGCAAATATTTAATTGAAAAAGTTTAATAAGACAAATCATATTTATTAAGAAAATAGTCTTTTATATTTTTCCATTCGGAATGATTAGTCAGCAAACTCTTTACCCAATATATTTTTAAAGATTTGATAAAAGATGCTAGATGTTTTATGCACAATTCACCTTCTTATAGCTCCAGACTCTGCACGTCACAAAGAAAGAAAAGATAATATAAGATGTTCCAGTAAATTATTTTTCTGTACTGGTTGACAAAAATATAATAGATGTAAAGTTTCAAGGTTAAAATAAGATACGTTGTGAAACGAATATTGTTATGGAAGCGGGTAAATACAAAATAAAATATTGTTTTGTTGTTTTTGAACAATTGAAGCTTGAGTATATCCGAGGAAACAGAAAATAAGTACTTATTAATGTCTGTCGTTAAATTAGAAATAGAAGGTAAAAAAACATTATTATGGTGAATTTATAATGGTGAATGAGAAGATAATTAATGACGAATCTTACTAACTTACTCATCATTTGGGAACTATCTATACACAAACACACATACAAACGGTAACACCTGTGGTCGCGTTTACAGACCTGATTTACGCACTCGGTAAAGTGTGAGTACACATGATTGAGAGATCTAGGGGGTTGACCTCTGAAACCAAACGTAGTGGTTTAGAATCCATACTGAAACGATATGACTTTTCTCTGGCACTATTAAACAAAAGCTTCTCCAAGAGACTAACACTCTACTTACCGATCAGAATTTCCAAGAATTCATGATAAGACCATTTCTTCTTCATAACAGCTGAGTCTACCAATCATCTCTGTCATTTTTAAACTAACAACATTTTCAAATTAGCAAATATGGTGGCCATGTTGGATGTAAGATCGGCACCATTTAGACTTATGACCAACTCTACTGACGGAACAGAATTTCTATTTCATTTATGATAACCTTGATATCATAAGACGTCTTCAGATGCAAACCCAATATTGACACGACATTCCATTCAGATGAAACATCGATAAGAATAATTTTAAGATGGCTGCCGTGTGGCCATATTGCATGTTATCTAGAGGTCTTTATGTGTTAGCCGTTATGGTGTCCATTTTGAATTTAAGAGTAGCGCCATTTTTATTAAGAACCAACTAAACATATGATATCAAGAAGTCTTTAGGAGAAAAACCCATGTAAATATGGTTATACATTTAGGAGAAATGGCGATGATAAGATTTTCAAGATGACCATAATAATGGATTTCAGATCTTGATCAGTTTTATTTAGGCCCAAATAGACAACACAGGGAGTCTTCTAATGAAAAACCCATGTTAATAAGACTTTCCGTTTAGAGCAAATAGCGATAACATGTTGGGTTTTTTGGGGGTTTTTTTTTAAGAGGCCTTCGGTCGTGGCTCTGATGGCTATCAAATCGGCACCATTTTCAGTTAGACCCAAGAGAGCACCATACAAAGTATTTTCGTAAACCCCATGTGTTTGTGACTTTCTGCGTGGGAGAAGTAGCAATATAATATTTTCAAAATTGCGGCCATATTGCATGTCAGATCGGCACCATTTTCATTCATGATAAACTAGACATCATAAGACGTCTTCATGTGAAACCCAATATCGATTCGACTTTCCATTCAGAAGAAACAGCAATAACAAGAATTTCATGAGGGCTGCTACGTGACCATGTTGGATGTCAGGTCGGAAGCGCTTCATTTAAGGCATACCAAATATAATAAGAACTCTGTCAGTGAGAACCTCATGTTTATTTGACTTTCTATTTAGGGGGAGAAGCAATGAGAAGGGTTTCCAAATAGACGCTTCCGAGCGGCACCATTTTCATTAAAGACCTGTTAGACATAATATATAGTCTTTTTTTGTGAACACCCCATGTCGATAAGACATTTCGTTCAGGCGAAGTAACGATAACAAGATTTTCAAGATATCTCCTATGCCGCTCATAGGCGATATCAGTTTGATAGTAGTTTTATTTAGGACTAACTAGACGTCATATAAATAGGTTTTAATGAAAATCCCTGTTGATGTTACCATGCATTCAGCAGGAGTACAGATTACGAGATTGTCAAGACGGCCACTGTGGCGGTGATATTCGATGTTCGAGTAGCATCATTTTCACCTAACAAAATTTAGATATAAGAAGTCTTCTGGTGAAAACCTCGTCTCAAGATTGCAACACAGTGTATCCACTGCTGAACCACCAAAACCCATGAGCCGGGACCATCTATCACTGGGTGTCTCGCACCTTATCCCGAAAGACTCTCCTGTTGGTGGGGCGGTAGTGTTGATCAGTCACTACCTGTTGGTGGTAGGCAGCTAGCTCTTGTCCACATGCTTTATCCATAACAAGCTGTTCACTCTTTAAACAGTTTTGCTCAACGCTTGAACCACCACTGTTTGGTTATTCCCTGTCATCCTTAGGGCACTGAATGTCTTCCAGATCGATTGAGTAGGTAGTACTCTACATATCATATCACCTTTGCGTATGAACAACCAAGTACTCCATCCCCTGCTCTTCCGCGTCTCTTCAAGATCTTCATACTTGGTCAACTTTCTTTCATAAGTCTGATCACACTTCTCCTCCCAAGGTACAGTCAACCCAGTGGCCAACGGCTTCCTCCTAGATTCTGACCAGATATCTACATCTGTGAAAAACACTTTCTTCCCAAGATCCACACGCATGTCCCAGCTGTCTGATTCACTGAGGATTCCGTTTCTCTGTGGTGAGGTGATACTGGTTTCTCCTTCTTTGACAAAGTTGATAAATATTTGACTGATATTTAGTGCTGGTCTTTTCTACTCTCTCCCTCCCGAAGATGTCTGCTAGCTCTCAGAGGACTTTGTCATGCCTCCATCTGTGGCGGCCTTGTATTAATACAGTCTGGCATGCTGACAGGATGTACTCAATGGTAACTTTTATACGACAGAGAGGACACACTGGATTTTCAATTGGGTCCAATCTGTGCAAGCTAGATGGAGAAGGCAAAAGATCATGCACTGATCGCAGCAGAAATTGGATCCGGAGAGGCTTGTAATAGAACTCTCCGTTCAGAAGGAGTAGTGATACAATATTTGTCAAGACGGCTGCCATGGCATGAGTTACTCGCTATCATTTTGTTAAATACGCACGTGTGTATCTGTGTCAATACATACATACATACATACATAACAATACGAATTACATGTATAGATAGAATATCATAGTATGTATACATACGGACAAACACAGATAGAAAGACAACAGATATACAGTATGTTCATATTGTGCCATGTCACATTCTACTGACCGGTTGATCGAAGGGTGCCATGCGTTCTCCAGATTTCCATAAGTTGTCCCCTGAAAATCCACCATATTGCCAGAATCCGCCTGGAGGATTTACATGCAATACTTCTTGATTGTCAACAGAGATGCTACAACAAAGGTAATTAACTTAAGAAAACTATTAAAGAATATAAGGTACATAAGGCATTCTTTTCAATCCGAAGAAATCATATTAAGACTTAAATGTTTCTTGCCAGGACGACTGGAAATGATCTTTTTCCCTTCCCAACAAGAAATAGCTCACGATGGTTACGTAGATACAAAAACGGGTGGGTGGAAAAAAGAAGTTCATGGCCATTGTCCATTTCATATAATTACTTCGTGATTGTAGACAAGAAAGGTGTGTTGCAGAAGACAATTATGAAATGAAAATCAGGTGAATTGAACTAAGAATAAAACCGTAGTTTCAAACATAGAACGTAATTTTCAAGCTGTCAAGATTTGATCACTTTATTACCTAACAGGTGGACAATGATATGTTACAAACAAAAAGCATTCCATGGCCAGTCTACTTTACCTTCTGCTTTGATTTCCAAAACTTTATTCTAGAATACATCTTCTAAGAGGTTTATTTATGATGCAAAAACGAAAAGATCAACAAAAAAGATTGAAATGTCCCTCCAAATAAATATATTTTAAGGCTGATGATGGGATGGAAAATATTACTTTGTAAAGGTGAAAAAAGAAAAACTCTACTAACTTACATGATGTGGTTTTGCGTCCAATCCAGGGTATAAAGATGGAAATCAGAGTTCCAACCATTGTTGTTTTGCCTGAAGTATTAAAATTTAATATTCACAAGAATATGAGCCATTACCCTCAAGCAAGAAAAACGCCAATGAAAGTATGGCCAGTTGAATTTGTAAATCATGCCCTTGTTTAAATGGATGCCGCACTCCTTACAACGCGTCTGAAATCAACTCAAGACTTAACATAACTAGAACACTAAATATATGTCGCATTGTCCTAGTTTGTCTCATGACTGTGATTTTTTTCCATGAAACTAATGCAAATAAAGTAACGTGACTGTTCACATTCTAGTGTCTGAGAAACCGAGCGCAACCCAAACATTAACCACAGTGTTGATGCCAGACAAAATGGCAGATATACATTATAATGGTCAACCACTGACCGAGAGATACTTTGCAATTCGATCCAGCACAGATAGGCTCTTCGTGCTAAAGATGCATGTATACCTTTTGTGTAATTTTTCATAATTGTTTATTCATGCTTTGCCATAACGACCATTTTATTTGTTTACTAAATGGTTTTAAAAGACACAAGATGACGATCATGGTTCGGTTGGTCCGATTGAAACATAATTTTGCAATCTTGTATATCTATTATTTTTTGTATTAATAATGAATTTTTGTCTTGTACACCGACTGTTTAAGATGTGGCTGCTAATATCGGACTCAGCTATCCTCTGCTTGCTGATTGAAAATGATACTTTTATCGGCAAGTCATGACTTCGTAACCAAAGCTCATAAACGAGATTCACCAGCGATGTTGCACCGCTGTTTGAGAAAGTCGACAAGTTCTAAAATCTGTAGTATTGAAATTGTGAGGACCCACCTCTCTCCGTGTGTTCTTGAGAAGCGGTTTTCATTCGCTGAAGGTCCCCAGTGTAGTGTGGAGCTGATCTCATTGACACCGTGGTTGTGACCACTTGGATCATTGGCAACGGAATTCCCTATTGTACAAAATATTATGTAATTACAGCTCCCAATACATGTATGTATGGACACATCCTGTAAAAGTGATCCCATAAAGAAATCATTGGATACAAGAAAAAAACGTTTTTCAAATTGATGAAATTCTCAAACAGATTAAAAAAGGTTTCTTATAAAGATTCAGAAACAAATGTGTGTGTGTGTGTGTGTGTGTGTGTGTGTGTGTGTGTGTGTGTTTTCGCACACATTTTAGATCTTGGTGTATTGCAAGTATCACAGAACTTGGAGGTTAAACATCTAGTTCAGAATCTACATCATCTGGCAAATTAAAGTAGACAAGGTCGTAATGTTAATATACGCATGTTAGATATTAAATATAATAGTTGATCGGTTGGATAATTCAGTTGTTTTTTTTTTTTTGTATAGGTAGTCTTGTGTACCTCTCGATTCCATCATGTCAATTTCACCAGATCGAGGCCAGTCGCCGTAATGGGAACTCCTCGGCAACATCCATATAGCTGTAATGAATAATGGAGCAAAATGTCTGAAAACTTGCGAATTGCACTGTGTTACGTGTCTAGGCTCGTTCAAAAGTAACAAAGAAAAGAGTGAAGCCAACAAGCGTTGTAAAATTTAACAAAATAATTTATTTCCCTAGAAAACAAGGAAAAAATAAGAAAAATGACTTATGGTTTATGAAACTAATCCAAAATTAATCCTAGAATTAATAAATGTAAGTCTAATCAATAAAAAGTCCTAAGTGAATCACAGTTCGAATCCCGATGAAGTTCCAAGATGGAAGGCTATGACGTCTTCAATAACCTGCTTTGTCCCGATGTGTCAACAGTTCCTTGTTGAATCACGAAGAATAATATTCCTGTTTGGAATTCCGAATAACTTCCAATAAATGTCTTTGTTCAAGAATTCTGATGAGCACTAATAATTTCCAGGGAAAATAAATTACTTTAAATTGAATTAAAATAAAAATTCAACTCAAACTGGTCACAACAAAAACACCTTTGAGCTCCAAAGGTTTCAAGCAAGACTGGCCCAAAAATCACTATAATAACGTGTTTTAAGCCTAACTAAAACGCAAAACAGATCACCTGATAGGGTCACTTTATCACTCCCTTCTAGCGGCGTAGAAACATTACATGCCGATTATCACGTTCGCTATGTATGGCTTTGACTCAACTAAATGAATCTTACTATAAGATTCAGTAATGAAAACATTTTTTTAAAAGTTGTTTACTACAAACTCGAAAGTGGCTCTGAATCTATTTCACCAAAAGATACATTGTTTCTACTAATGCTTGTTTATCAGGTTTAACAGAACTGAACTAAATTTTCTGGAAAACTGTCAAATCCAGTGAATAAAGTTATCATTACAATAACATGTAATGGAATAAAATAAAATTTCAAAAATTTAAAAATTAACACACAAGTAATTAAATTACATATACATAACAAATGTTATAGGTGGGTCCAGTTTCCTGTGTCTTGGAAAAATCATTTTTTAATTGACGACTACTGTCCATTCAGACACAGCGTGTGCATTTAAATCATGTGCGTAAAATATTATCCTCCAGCGTTTTTTAAATGGAAGGTGTTTTCAAAAACTTTCATGAACTGAGGAAATATAATGTTATATACGTCATTAGCCCTGAACACCTGTCTTCATTTCGAAACATAGATAGTCTAATCCAGCGTGGATATCTTTCCAAACTGCCTTCTTAGTCTGCTACATAAGCCGCCGTGCTATCTTCTGCAGACATTTTGTATCTCGCACCTAATCTTAAGGTTGTTTTCTTTAGATTCCGCATCAAAGCAGCTCAGGTACTATGGAAAGTTTACTGCCTACATGCATTGTATCAGACGAAAATCAACGCTCTGCAATTCATTCCAATGCAATCATCAGCATGTATATAGCTATGCTCGTAAAAGGACAGAGAAACTTCGCAAATAACATATTTGCATGGCAAATATTCCAGCCATTAATTTTCATATCGACCCAAATTTCAATAGTGAGTGTATTTTAGTCAATAAGACTACACATTTTTCACTTGATTACAGATTAATACCAAACGAAATCGTTTAGCTGACAGTTGTAGAGGATTATTAAACGAGACCCAATTATGTATGTAAAAAAGTGAAAATATAAGTTGACCATTAACAGACCATTTCTCTGCGAATTTAATTACTTTGAGAATTGTGAAACAGGTGATCATTTAGAGTCGATCCTAGCTGGACAGCCACAGATAACAACTATGACTTTAAACTTAATCGTGAACCCATATGGCACAACTTGTATCCACAAAACTGGTGATTGACAATGCCTGCCAAAGATGGACATCCATTCATGACACATTTGCTAATAATGATGGGGATACAGAAGGATAATTGATTCATACGTGTAGTACAAAACTGTTACCACGACCGGTCATACCAACCTATATAGAGCAACTTCATGCTAGTAATTACATTCTGTATTAGGTTTTGTAATAATTTAAAGCGTAATATGAAATGTAATGACTGGCATGAGTTGTGGGGCAGAATCTAAATTCAGCACCCTTTAATAATGGTCCTATTGGAATTGTACGTAAACAAACATGACTACTAGACGTGATAGACAAATTTTGAAAACTGCTTGTGTAGCAGACTTCAAAAGGTAATATGGAGAAATACTGACTTTGGATTAGAACGATATCTGTCTGGATGTGGAGATGGATGTTCAGGACAATCCTCGTATATTATGTTTTGCTTCCAAATTATGGGAAACTCCTTAGAAACACCTGCCATCAACAGCGCGGGCAAATGTTGCATTTTTCTCTGCGTATGGTTTATGTGCATCACGCTCTGTCTTGGAAGTGGACAGTAATAGCCAATCAATAAAACGCAATTTCCATGACAGAGAAAGTTCAGTCAATGGCACACGTTTATGAATACCGACGATTCTTGCCAGAAAGGACATGAAAAGCTTGGTTGCAACGTACCAAATAGAGCTTCAAAGTTTGAATTTCAACTTTTTCACACACACTAAATGTATTGCACATTGTGTTTATCTCAAAAGATTTTCATTGGTTATAGCATACAGAAAAGATGTAGATGTTCAACGTGATGACCCTGGAGCCTTAACTTAAACATCGAAATTTCAGTCCATAATGCGCCCAGTTTAAAAAAGATGAAAAGCAACTTAATAAGCTGACAGTTTCTAAAAACTCCAGAATGGTGTAGTTCAGCATGTGCCTGATTAAACCGAAAATTGCATCTCTTTCAAGGCGTCGGGTTTGATAGGCTTAAGCGCATGCTCGGTACAAGTGTAACGTCTAATTCTATTAATGTAAAATAAATGGGGGTTTTTCTTCACTTTATTTGAAAGCTCAGAAACCATTTTGCACAGTCAGACAAACGAACAGTTAACCGACAGATGAAATTATCAATTGCCCAATATTGCATTTGATTATATATTTCATAACGAAATATTGAAATATGTCAGTGGGAGAAAAGTGATATCGCCACAGAGTCGAGACCACTATTATCGCCACAGTGGCAATACCACTTTTGGAACTACTTTGTGTTCCATTGTACGAAACATATCTGCCCTTATGTATATCGTATTTCCATATTTAATCCCATTTCATTTTTCTTCTTCTGTTCCTTCTCTCTCTCTCTCTCTCTCTCTCTCTCTCTCTCTCTCTCTCTCTCGGTCTCTTACCATTAGGGTTTCACACTCTGTGACAAAGGAATACGTTTTTAAGAAAAACGCTTGCCTAAATATAGCAATAAAGCGATTCTAACTCTCAAAGTAATAAGAATCATGTTTGAAAACGATGGAGAAACGAGCGTTGATGGGTGTTGATTGCAAATTGAAATTAAGTAACAACCGATATATGTGTGTAGCGTCTGTTATGGAACTAGACTGCAAGTTGCCAAAGCCAAAAGATTCACGTTTGAACGAAGAAATTAACACAAGAGAACCAAAATCTATGCAGATAAACTCAAAATCAATTTTAAAAATCTCTTACTTGAAGATGTCACGCTGTGAAATATGTCGGACTTGACCAGTCTGTGATGTTTCTATAGAACCTGACCACAGTAATATTTCCCTGTGGTTTTATATATATCTATCTTATGTGTGTTAATTTTCATGATTCTAGATTGAAATGGCCATTTACTAGAGTACTAAGTACTAATAATTTTTATAGTTGTAGGTTTTCACTCTAACATGAGGTCATTCTTGTAAAAAGGGGGCCCTGGCTGGCCGAGTACTCCAAGTGCTCACTGTTCCGGATCACTGCCATCTCACCTCTGTCTGCGTGGGATGGACTCTCGAGCTCGGCTAGCGTGGGTACTTGAGAAAGTTTGTCAGTTGCTTCTCGTGGGTCCGTGGTTCTTCCCGGTGTTTCCCCGAGTTCTTCCTCCACCAGTTATACTGGCCACCATGCACAGCCTATCTTGTGCTGAAAAATGGTGTTAAATCCCACAACAACAACATCATTCCTGTAAACACATTCATAATTTCAGAGACAGTGATATATACTTTTTTGAAGTAAACATGTAGATGAGTTTAGTGCAGGTCTTGGGACAGGGAATAAAGCTAACCTCATTTCTGATTTGGAAGCTGCTAAAGTATTTGACTTTATTTACAACTAGAGTGATTTCGAAATGCCAAGATGACCTCTTTCTGCTTTCTGTATTCGTCTCAGTTTTTTATATAAGAGATAATAGACTGAAAATTATTTATTCCTAACAATATCATCAAAAAGTTGTGATCATTTGAGGGGATGTATTTAATAATTCAATTATTCATTGGAATTACAAAGTGCTCAGATTTTTCGGATTTATTAGATGTAATGAATTACTGATAATTCATTTAAAGACATTTTGTATTAAATTATTGTGATAAATCAAGACTGATGGCACATCACCACAATAGTATGAACATCATTTGGATTACTACTGTAACTCATTCGGATAACTCGAGGACTGTTTAGGATTTTATTCACCGTACTGTAATTTATTTTTAATTTTTCACTTCCTATTTTAAACAAATAAATTATATATCGAATTTTACAAACTTATTGGTTTTCGCTCTTTCTTGTCACTTACATAAGGAATACAGAGTCGTAACGCTGTATTAATTTGTTAACCAAAATAAATGAAACATCGTCATTTTTGTTTCAAAACAGTCATAAATCTGAGAAAATACACAATTTTAAGTATTATTTGTACAAGCAAAATTGGTAAACCCTCGGTATCGTAGAATTATTGTCACCTTCGGAACTTCTTTTTACTGATGTAGTAATGCACCCGTTAATTGCATTGGCACAAACCCGGGGGAAACAATCCGTGTAAATCGACGGTCTAGGCCTTACAAAAATATATAATGAAAAGAAAATCTACGTCTCTTAGCAGATATAAGGAAATATTTCACTTGTGAAGTGGAAATATTTTGTATTTGTGACAATACAATTTTTTCCACTTCACTCGTAAAATATTTTCTTATATCAACTCAAACAATAGTGATATTATGTAACTATGCCAAGATAATTTACATTTTGTGGCATGAAACGAACCTGGCCAGATCCAGTCTCCTTTAGGAATCCTGGCTCTAACCTCCACCTTGCCGTATCGGATGGTGGTCTTGGACGTGATCTTGGCAGACATCACTGGAGGGAGCATACCGTTCTGACCCTCTCTCCTACATCCGTAACGATCCGCATTGGTACAAGTTCCGTACATTTCTAAAGTGTAAATACATATATATATATAGATGACAACAGATCAAATAGTGGAATGGCTATTAATGATTGGTGATTTATAGAGTCCATGCATCAATAATAATGGAAACGGTTAAGAAAATATCTTTCTAAATTTCATTAATAATGTTATGTACAACCGATGGACTAAGCTTTATACAAGCTAATACGGTATAGAGCATTAACACCACCACTCCCCCTCACACACACACACACACACACACACACACACACACACACACACAGATGCAGAAAAAAACTACCTTTAACTCCGTATTGACAAATACATGGTGGTTATACAACTGCATTTTGAATTCATTTTTCAGTTTGATTTTGCTTTGTAAATCAGGTCAATGTTAGATTAAATAGCCTTCCTTTGTCGTACGGACGGATATCTTGGTCAGTGGAAGAAGTACATAGTTGGATGGGTTGGTGAAACAACTTTAACATACCAATTAAAAGTCTTACACGGACCAAAATGTGTAACCAAAATGGAGAGAGAGAGAGAGAGAGAGAGAGAGAGAGAGTACAATCACCGTGCATATCCATCACTCCTGTCGTCAATTTATGTTCATCAAATCGAGCATTATTTATCGTCAATGTCTGTGAATGATGCAAAGAATTAGGTACAAGTACAGATACTAGCATATCGGTAATAAGTGTGCAACTGACTCAGTAGAACCCCTTTCTGTGCATCTCAAGTAGATATAATTTGGCTGCTCTAAAATGCTAGAGAATATTTCTTTTGTCGCCATATATTCATGGAATGAGATTTTTCATGCATAAACATCGATTCTTGGCACCTAACTAAGTGCGCTGTATGCTGGTAAAATCATGTAGAACAAGACTGATTTGTAGATGTTTCAAAAATCTCCATCAAAAATTCTTGTTATAGCGTTGTTATCGTGAGCATCTCTGCGAAGGAATTGAAGTCGGTGATACATTCAGGCCGTGGTTGCAAAACACATTGACTTTAAACAAAACTGATATAAAGAAAAAGTGTTGATCGTTCTGAAAAATATTTTCATAAGTGGAGTTTTTCTTTAAAAAACAATAACAACCGCTTAAAAATTGTGCAGATCGTAATTTTCTTCTTCAATCACTGCCTGTTCTCAAACATAAAAAAATTCTTGCGTTTTTTTGAAACCCAAATATTTCTAGGAAACTACTCATTTGATCATGTTTTTTTTATACTGTCAGTATTTAATGTGGATTGACACTACATCTAAATTCAAACCCAACTCAAGCCCTGTTACACAGAATATTGCACTCGATCCCAAAACTAACAATTATATACTACACGTTATTTCAACAATAAATAGTATAGTACATTTTGAAAGCTTTTAAAAACTTTAAAGAAAACTACACCACTTCTTATCCTCTGACAAATATGGACCTTTCCTCGTTGCAGAATATTCTCTTGATATCTTGTTTTCCTGTGTACTTCTATGTTAGCCAATGGATATGTGTGTGTGTGTGTGTGTGTGTGTGTGTGTGTGAGAGAGAGAGAGAGAGAGAGAGAGAGAGAGAGAGAGAGAGAGAGGCTTTTAATGATAGATAACTTTCATTTTGGTTTCTATTACTTACAGGCTTGAGGAAAAGATGACCATTTCTAATAAAGGCGTTTGCCCTTTCTGGTGTGTACACCTGAATCTCCCAGTTCTGAAAATAATCATATATATATATATATATATATATATATATATATATAGTATATATATATATATATATATATATATATATCTGAATGTAGCAGAGTTTTAAGGTACATAAGTGCAACAGTGGATCTAAGGTGCCACGTATAGGTAAAGTTTTAAAAAATGTAATTAGGAATGTCATAAAAAATTACGAAGACCCTTCCCGAAAATATACATGTATAAATAAAGTACCAGATAAAATGCCAAATGTAAATATATTAACATTCTATCAAATGTCTATCAAAAGAAAATGAAGGTAACACATGTAAAATCTTTAAAGACTATGGTCGTATGGTGGTATGCAGTCTGATCGAGGTTCACCCTTCAGGCAGTATCCATGAGACAGGTATGTGTATCTGATATGCGATCGAAACAATATATCTTCATATCTGCAAATTCGTTCTATAGAACGGGATGCAATAGTGGCTTCCTTCTTCTAACGTATGTAGAATTTCTTTTCGCACATTTTGCCAAGTAGGACGATCATAGTGATTTATACAATATTTAAAAAGAGTATATAAAATCTTCCAGAAGTTTTGGCTGTTTGATCTTCACTTTTATCAACCAATACCAATGTGACTAAGCGGCCAACAGTACAGAATGCTTTTTGGAAAATGTTTCGGCCTTTGTATTTGAGAGTTCTGGTACGGTTATGATCATTTCAGATTTATTCAACTGTGTTGATACAGCTGCTGTTATTTTTGCTAATAATTTACCGTACCATACTCCGTATCGATTTAATAAACGAGTCAGGGATCGACCTAGTGACATAAGATGTCCATGCATTTATCTTGCAATCGTAATCATAATGAGCTCATACATCAGTATCCTATCCCTCACAGCCAAACGTATGGTGGTATGAGGTTTTCTTACGTCAGGGAAATTGATGCAGAATTCGGGACTAGCCTTAGTCCAGAAAGATGGTCGTCTCATACAGAAAGAATAAGAAAATTATTAGCAACAGAGAAAGCACAAAAAAGGGCATCGGATTGGAGGACAAAAGGTAAGGAATGAATAGTTTCTAATGGAAACGGTGCCAGTGGCAACCTGGAGATGGCTCCACTTGATGAACATATGAGAAAAAAAGCAGGATTTGTCATGGCGGCGCAGGACACTGCTTTCATTGTCAACAAGGTGAGCGCAAGTGTAAACAAGAATCCCTCGAAGTGAATTGTATTTGGCTTACAGAATTTCCAGAATTTCAAAGATAAGACCATTTCTTCTTTTAACTGCTGAATGTAGAAACCATTTCTAATATTCTTCAGCGATAACAAAATTTTCAGATTAGCTGTTGTGGCAGAAATGTCGAATGTCAGATTGGCACCATTTCATTTAGGGCCAAGTAGACATTATTAGGAGTGGTTTGTTGAAAATTCTAGACAGAATCACAATTTTGCAATTGCAAAGATTTCAAAAACCTTTAATTAAATGCCAAATATAGCTTATCTTTATGATACACTATTTGCGATCGTTTGGCCGAATCAATACTCCCAAGATCGTTGATGTGACGCCCAATATGATTCATCTTTGTGATGTCTTAGTTTGTTTTATCCAACTCTACCCTTTGACCCAGCACCAACACCAACACCAACACCAACATGCTACATGCATGGTGTAACTTGAGTAATATAACAACTGTATGCCAGAACTAAAACTCAAAAGAGAATAAACAGAAAAGAAAGAGCATTTATTGTATCTTTTACATTTATCTGCCATTCGGCACATGATGGCCCCAAAGCCTTGCTGCAAATTTACAAAATGCAGGGAAAACACCTGTGAAGTTTGACCGCTGTATGATGAATGGTAAAAGAGGACAATAGTTTTAGCACTGATTAGAAACATAACATTCGTATGGACGAACTGACACAGAGATGAAATCAGAATCCCCACTATACCAAACAGCAAAAAACCATATTAAAACACAGGCTTCAGTGTACACAAGTCGACCAGAGATTTTAGGTTTGACCTTTCTTTGGAATGTTTGTCAAAAGAAAAAAAAAAACGGTTTTGCACCTTGCATGCATGATATGGCAGGGGAATCTCTTTGTTATTAACCATGCAAATCGCTGCACACCGCTACTATCTAAGATGGACTAGGCCTTAATAGCTATGCTAATGAAACATCAGTCTGACACGTTAATTTGGTCTAGTAACACAAATCATGGAAGACTTGAGAAAGTACTTACATATCCCCCGTACATGGAGACTTCATAGTCCCAGTGGTTCCTATCAGGTTGGTCACCGTGGTCAAAGTCGTCACGGAAAACGACCGTGCCTCTCCGAACAGCATTTTTGGGAGAAAAGAGCTTTGGCTCTGAAAGAATTGAAAGGACTTCCTATTTTAATAATAAAATTTTTAATATACGCTATTATGTTATTTTATCTTTAGCTTTTGGGACACTAGAATGTCATAATTTGATGCAATATTAAGAGAAAATGATACCCTGTTGTTCGTCAAGGAATCCGTTCAAATTTTACATCAAAAGAGGACAGCGGCATTCAATTAGGCGATGTTACTGATTCTCGTGACACTATTTCATTATTTCTTTGTTTGACTCTAACGAAATGTGATAGTCAAAGCAATTATTGCACTATTTTTTTAATAAATTTTACATGAATATAATCGGGATTCGTAAAAATAGAATAGAACTATTGGAACTAGGTAGATGTAATGGATCGTAGCCCATATCTCGTTGTTCAGGAGTGCCAAGAGTCAAGAAATGGGAATAACGTCAATAAATTAATCTATATTTATTTTAGAAAGAAAGGATGTAAATATTACATACCTAACCATTCCAGGAAACTGTCAATCGGAAACTGTACGAGTTTTCCTCCAATTTCAGCCACAAGTCGATAAAGAAGCTTTTCACCCTCCTCTAGCTTGAAGTTGTTATTCCTGTGGTACCACATTCCGTTGACTGAAGGAATTAGGTAAAAAATGTTGCTTTATTTTTAAATATCCTCACTAACGTTGTAGATTTCCAGCTTCTTTTATAATAATAATAATAATAATAATAATAATAATAATTATTATTATTATTATTATTATTATTATTATTATTATTATTATTATTATTATTATTATAACAATTATTATTATTATTATTATTATTATTATTATTATTATTATTATTATATAATAATAATTATTATTATTGATTGTGATGATAATAATAGACGTTAAATTTTTATAATGCATTTGTAATCTTCAAACGTTGTATTCCGTTTTGTTTTAGCCATGGATTACGACAGTGATAAGATAAAAATCTATTTTTGTATGGTTGAACTAGAGAATATAGTCCTTACCTGCTTGATGGAACGGGCCAACCTTGGTGTCTTTCTCGTTCTTGCCGTAGATAACATGGAGTAACCGCAGGCCCGGAATATCTAAAAGAGAAGGTTTATGATTTTACGTCAGGTCGGTCAGGGTTACACTCGTCAAGGGTTGTTTATTGGTCTAGGTTTTCGATCATGTCTTAAATATTGTATCAGAATAAAATAGCGTAATCAACTTTGCCGACTATGCAGACCTATAATTGTAGAAACACCCGGAGATGTTGTTGAGGAAAAAGATTCAGACGGCAATGAAATAATAGCCATGACTGGAGTGTGTGTGTGTCTGTGTGTGTGTGTGTGTGTGTGTGTGAGAGAGAGAGAGAGAGAGAGAGAGAGAGAGAGAGAGAGAGAGAGAGATTTCTAACGCAGCTTTAACAATTGTTCAGTCATATCGATGATGTATAGTTCAGGAAAAAGATTAAGACGGCAATGAAATCATAGCCATTATTGAAGTGATTGTAGTTTCTGATCCTGATAAAGTAAAAATGGGTAAAGCAAAAATGTATCAATTAGACACTGGTTTGTCCCATATTTACCAGTATGCCGACTGTGAATCAACTGAGACAGTGCCGGATTACCAAATAGGCAGAGTAGGCACCAGCCTTGGGCCCCACGCCTTTAGGGGCCCCACGACAACTGATCAAAATAATATTGAATTGATTTGATCTTGAAAGTATTAGGAGGTAATTTGCAAGGGGGGGCGGGGGCGAGATTTCGACTGCCTAGGGGCCTCCACAAGGTTTAATCCGGCACTGAACTGAGACAAGTCACGAATAAGAAGCGGAATGAGAAAAACTGAAATACTTGTAATGTCAGGATTTTTCCAGAGGCATCGCAGTCGACCGTGAAGCAACTTAGCGAAATAGCAGCACGTTATTATATCAAGATTCCTACACGGACTAAGCTAGCATCACAAGTGGTTTGTAATGAACAAGAGCGGCACCGTCGCCGCCGCCGCCGCCGTAAAGAAAATACCATTGTCTCTGATGCTCCAGCAAAAGCACAAGTCCCCGAATTTTAATTACATAAACATTCTGGTGTTTCACAAGATTAACGGGAAATTTATCCTGAGCGAATACGAACCAGGTTAAAGGGTGTAAAACTTCTTTCAAAGATGCGTCCTGGCATTATATCAATGAACAGCACACTGTTAAGATGGAAGTTGTGCTCCATGTGAATTTGTTTATGCCGCTTAACCGTGACATCGATTATGCGTTTAAAATCTCAAGCCCATGAATTCTTTATCAATCGCAAAGACGCTGATAAAATTACTGATGAAACTGATAAAACCATTGCTAAGATTCTCGATCCGGTTTTGAACCAGCGACCTCCCGCATCCGAGGCGGACGCTCTGACCACTAGGACACCGGAGCGGTCGATAGATGCGTGGAAGTTCAGCTTCATATTTCCCAATTAAAGCCTTTCCGCGAATCAGTTTATATTCCAACACCAGCGCGTGTTCCGCGGCGTGTGGTGATCAATGTGAACAATGATAACAATCGATATTTTAAATCAGCACTCTTGTCCGCACTACATGCCGCGACAGATACCAAGACTAACATCGAAAATGCCGAGAACCAAATTTTGGTAAAATCGAATTAACCTAGCGATTTATTGCGGGCCTAGCCCATACGTCAATGCTAATTGTTATGTGTCACAACGACCACGACAAGATTCACTTGGTTATTTGTTGCCATCTTTCAAAATTCACACTGTTACTGACAGTTCTTAGAATTTCTCCAAAGATTTCAACGTATTTCTTTTTTACGCGTGTCTGCGAAGCCTATGAGAAAATAGACTGTATTATTTAACTTCACATGAGCAGGGAACTTATGTATATGGTACGATAGTGAATTAAAAAGAAACAGTCGATGATATCAAACAAATAATGAAATATCATTTTCCCAAGATTCAAATATTATTAATAAGGAATTAATATTTGTGGTTTATTTAAATGAGAACATCCACTTAATTCTAATATATTTTCCCGATAACGTAGTATGGTAAATCTTTTCATTTGTTTGGAGTTTTGAAATTGATCTTGAGCGAATTACTTTTGCGTAATCACAAGACCATATAACTATTGAAACATATAATGTGAAACAATGATAATCATTAACATCATTCTGACAGTGAACACACACACACACACACACACACACACACACACACACACACACACACACACTAAGATACCTTTAAATATATGTTTGATGATGCAATATCGAACATGGCTTCCTTGTTTTAGCTCTCGTTACAATACCAATCCCGTTAGTACTGACATGCCTGCTTCATCTTTTTCTTTTTTTCTTTTTTCTTTTTTTGTTCTTGTACGTAATCATCATTACTTGCACTTTAATATTTTAGTAATGATAACTTCAAAACTTTGAGACCAAGCATATGTTCGTGATTTGTTTGATTCTTATCAGATAAGACTAGACGTAATGATTGAATTAAAGCTTATCAGCTGTATTATAAACATCGACCTTAACCATAGGAATCCACACAAGAGCAATTTTTGGGACACCTGTACCTCATCCCTTTGTATGAGATCCATGAGATCACAAGTACTAGTTACATTATTTGTCTATTGTCATCATATTGCCAGGATTGTGCTAACGTACCGTTAAACCTCATGCATACATACATAAATGATTTTCTCACGATGTTAGTGTAAACTCATTTCATGTAGATTCATCAGTTGACTTTGTCGGATAAATTTCTCAGTATTAAAGCATATTCCAAGTCAACTCGGTGAATACTGGAATCGATTTAAAGGCGTATATAAACATTCAAGCTGTATCAACACACAATTTATAAAATATAAATTTTAAGTCCAGGAATGAAATTTCAGAACACACACCAAAGAAGGACAGTTTGTATAAAATTTAATCGAAATTAATTTTATTTTTAATAATTATATTGATATACCCATTATCTTTTGGTGATAAAGATACTTTCCATCTTTCTTTGTCAACAAATATTTAAAAGACATATTGTCAGAAATGGCTCTAAATCACTACCTGGAGGCAAATATTTATGGTGCTTCTGTTAAACAGTGCATAGAATTTGGAAGTGGGTGAACCGTCAAAATCAAATCATCCGGAAAAAAAAATGGGATCCGTTTTCTTGCTTATGGGCAAAACATGTAATACATTTACCAATTAGACAATCAAATAGGGAATTGTATACTCATTGTTCCTCAAGCTAAATAATCCGTCCTCTTACACATAGAAAAAAAATAGTAAATTTACGTAACTTAAAAAATGACAAAATAATTACTTTCTAGCATGAAACCGATCCCATTCTCAAACCTGGAGATTTTGGGAAGCGGCAGATCATTGGCCCGGGTCGACAAGACCGACAGGATGCTCAGCAACAGGACACAGCGAATCATTTTGTGAGTCTCCCTTGGAATGAAATTAGCACGCGAATGCTTTATCGGGACCGTCGTGCTTTATAATTATTCTCGACCGTCTGCAAGATAAGTTACATTATGTGTCACATGTCTCATATGTACCTTATTTACTATTATAATCATCCACAATCAAAATTATATATATATATATATATATATATATATATATATATATATATATATATATATATATATATATATATATATATATATATATATATAATTTTCAATATTCCAATATTCGCTGCATTTCATTATAAATACAGAAAAATTACATACTATGTGGATTCGGTACATTGAAATATTTGTGCATGTTCTCTCAGTAAGTAAAGTTAATAATCTGTAAATCGTGCTTTTATAACTAAGACGCATTTTTAACTCAGGGATGGGCAAATCGGTCCTGAAGTTTGGACGAAACAGCCCACAGTAAATTTGGGACAAATTGTCTCAGCAAAAAGTACCGGTGTAGCGATATCTATACGCCCTCCATTTATAACACTCTTTGGTGTTTATATCTAGTTCAAAACACTAGACTAAAAGCATGACTAGTCTAATAAAGATTCGTGTATTTCACAGGGTGCGAGGCGATCTCATTTCTGAGAAGACGTGTGTTACTTTATGCTGTAATTAAGACTGAAGAAACGTGATTCCTATTAGGAATACTTATGGTCATTTTGAAAAATCTATAAGTCTAATGATAACACCATTTAGCTGATTGCAGCGCTTGTCGACGTTATCAATTCCAATCTAGTGTGCTTGTTATTTAAAGGCAAACAATGTTATCTGCAAGTAGCTAATTTACCCACTGCCCCAAAACATTGGCTGCAGGGTTGCATAACCATTGCAAAAACAAACAAAAAATGGAAGATACATTCCGAACATCAATAAACCACTTTTGAAAATAATACATTTCTGACAACTTTATTTATAAAGTATGCTAACCATCTAGACTGATTCCTTTTGGAATATCTGCCCACGTTGCCAATACGCCACTTTCGAAACATTAAGAAAACGTGTATTAAAATAATGAATACTACCTTACACTATACCATTCGATGAAAATATCTGTGAACGGCCGAAGAATTTATTTAGGAATTAAAATAAAAACAAAACTTAAATAAGGTTTGCATGCACTTGATGCTACCCCCATAAGATTTAAAATATAAAATAATTATTCCAAGTGTATTTAAAGTGATTAATTTTTAAAGCGTATTTATTACCTTAGGTGAAGGAGCAACAAAGTGTCCTCTGTGAAGAAAAAAAAAATGAATGCAGTGATGCGAATAAGATTTTATGGTGTAATGGATATTTAAAAGCGGGAATATAAAATGGTTTGCACTTATACTGAGGTTTTATAAAAGCAACTTTTCTGAAGAAAAATAGTCATAGCATTGGTCGCTTTTATGTCCACATTTGGATATTAAAATGGAGGGTGTTAATTATCCAAGGGAAATTTCAGCTTTTGAATGTGGCATTAAAGTTGGAGACGTCAAGAGGTACTTCCAAAGTATAATATTTGTCTAAGACAGCCTTCTACAAGGAATTTTAGAAATATCCTGATATTAATTTTTTACGTCGCTGTTCAGAATTGGATTTCATCAGTTGCCTCCCTTAGTATGTAAAGCCAACTAACCAGCGTCTTTGTCACGTTGTCCAAGGCATGACTTATAACCCCATCTTGATAATGACCCCCATATTATCAAAGGCAATCAAACAGGTATTGTTGTTGGTCACCTTCTGCCAGTATTCCTTTAAACCTGTTAACAGTTATATTATAAATGCTGGCAATCTCATTAAATTACATGCCGATCGAATCTGTTTTGCTCAAGGATCTCATAATTATGAAATAATCAAGTAAAATTAATTATTACAATCAAGACCTTGGAAAATTATTTTGGTTACTCAGTCTGAGAAACCGAACAAAACTGTTCGCATATATAGTGGGATAATTTTTAAAACTGCATTCACTTTTCTTTTGATATTGGTCAATTTACTATTACTTGCCCCCCCCCCAAAAAAAAAACAGCTGAAAAGAAAACTAGCATCGCAGAGAAACTTGCAGCTTGATCATCGCTCACTGTAACTAATTGCGTCCGTTATTTGAACAGAAGAAACAGTAAGCATGTCTGGGCGCAGTAAGGGAGGAAGCAAACGGATCATACCGCCAAAAATGAACCACGAGCGTGAATCACAATCTTTCTAATTGGATCTACTACTGAATTCATAATAGATTATTAAATATAACAATTTCTCAACAGAAATACAATTCATAAACTTACCAAAAAGATAAATAAAAATGCTGGTTAACAAAATCCATTTTAAAACTTACACGAAAGAAGAGGAAGGACAAATACTCTTGAAAGCTGAACGAAGAAAAGGAGCACGGGAAATTTCCCTTCAAGGAGAAAAGCCACAACCTACAGAAATAATACAGGCTATTAAGAAAAGAGTAGTAAAAATTGATGATATCTATGCACTTACTTTGTGTAACGGTATCTACACCTTGTACCCAAAAGGATCTGAAAAACTACTTAATATGGAAGAAATAACTGTGAAAGGACACCACGGAATTATAAATCCTCAACCAGTACTGCAAAGATTTGTGAAATCTAACTATATGTAGGTTCACATATCAGGAGTACCAATCGAAATTCCTATGGAAATAACAATCGGGGTGTCATAATTCCCCTCCCAGCTTTGTTGGGATGGGTGTTATGGGTTTGGTTATCGTTATCTAGAGGTGATCGCCTTCGGTGTAATATGCCCGGAACGAGTAAATGTCAATAGAAATTGTGAAATTTACAGGTGGAATAGATAAAGATCTGAGCAGGTATATAGAACAGAATAACACGAGCCCCCGTTACAAATAAAGACAATATTTAATCAAATTCCTAACAATAAAGTTCATAAACAAAAGTAACAATGCATTACAATTGAAAGATACACTTCTTTCTTTTTGAATTAACTTATTCAACGAATTTCAAATACAAATATGATGATACCAATAGCCGATCTGTTAAGCGATAGAATTTAAATCATCATCAATCGAGTGACATCGAACACTGCTTTGTACAATTTCATAACCTGATGGTCTTGATTCAGTCCAAATTCCACAGCGACTATCCCTTTTGACTTCTTTGTGCCGGTAAGTCTGGGTCTTCTCCTCTTTTCCTTTCTTTGCCAAATTCGCAGGTGTCTCGCCTCTTTCGCCATTTCCAACTTTGTGTCCACTTTGGGTTTGTAATACGTAGACTTCTGTAGAGCTATCCCACCTTCCAAAATAACAAAAATAAGCAACCTAAATCTTCCGTCACATTATACTGGGGGAATAGATCAATACCTCCCCCCCCCGTTATGTCAGATAAATTCTATCCTACTTCAAACAGATCCTACGGCTATCTAGTCTAAATGGCCATAACAGACCGTAAACAACCTAGTTTCACAAAATTAATGGTCCGCTAATGGCTATTTCAACACACCACCGAGACATTAGTTCCAGGCTAGTCTCAATTATACAAATGAATGAAATTCCTTGCACTACGGTATTTAAAACAAAAATCAGGTGGTTATCATAGGTGAACTCATATATAGGTCGGAGAATTCACACGAATTCTTGCAGCTCATCTCAACTAAAATAAGGCATGAAATTCTAGATACATAATTTCCTATAATAAACGAGACTATACGTTCAAACGAGTCGTCAATGTTTATATAAAGAAAAATATCATTGTACGGACTCAGATAAACGAACTCAACACAGGTATACCATATCAAGAAATTAAATCTACGACTTAAACAAATAAATCTATGCAAATACAAGCAAATAAATCAAACAAATCATCATAGTAGTATCAATGAATTACATAAGATTGTTGCAAATACCTTGTTTTTCCAAGCTCTCACTTCCAGAACCGTGTTTGTCAATTTTTCCAGACAATTGCTTCCCCTGGATGATTTAACGAGTGAATTTACTTCTTAAATCACTCGGGGTCTATTTTCTTCTTACATTCGTTTCTCTTCTGAGAAAAAGCGTAGACTGATTTCAATTTTGCTATTTTGCACATTTAAACTGAGAGCTTTCATGTGAAACCACGCCCCTTTCACAGCGTGACCAATCTGGATGAAATATAGTTCCCGCCTGAACAAGACTGAAAACAATGCAGTTAGTCTGACAAACATTGATTACCCAACTGATTCCTGGTAACTTTCAGAAATGACAGTTTTCCATACCGATCAGAAACTGACCCCTATCCTGTTCAGTTTAAACAAACGTAGCCTTAATCAAAAATCGCTAAACTCATGACAGAGACTGTACCAATCCGTGCATTATGGCAATTTAACGCGCGCAGGTCTCCATAAATCTAATTAATCGTACACGTGTCCAACTAAATGTGTTCTACAGAGATCGACAGAAAAATTTGCTCCATTACACGAGGCTTTTTAAAAGAAATTTGGTACCCAAGTGAAGAGCAGCAGAAGCAGAATGGCTTTTTCAAAGAAATTTAAACACGTTCAAGGATGAGTCATAATATTTTAGATAAAAAAGGAGACGGCAAGAACACTTACAGTTTTTTACTCTTTACATGGATTTAAAGTTTAAACATGGTATAGAGGATACATTTATTTTAGATGTTGCCACAAGTGTGCGTAAACTGAATATGTCGCAAGAAAATGTCCAAATCCAGATTTCGTATACTCAAACGTAAGAGAACATGCATCAATAAGACTACAAGTAAAGGAAACAAACCAAGTACACACCGAAAAGAATAGCGACACGCAACCAAAGGAAGTAAAAGAAACAGACAACGTGCACACGGAAAGAAACATTGATACACAACAATGTGAAGAGTTACAAACTCAAAATCTTTCAGAAAACCCAAATACACAATACAGAGCCGACGCAAGAAACACTCGTAAGTGATTTAAAAAAAACAAAGAAACAAACAAACATTGTTTGGATTGCTACATTAGACTGCTGTAACAAAAATATGACTTCATCATTTCAGTTATCTCTGTTGATTGTTTGTCACCCATTTTCATATCTGAATAAAATCTTACATATTTTATTATTCTACTTTGTTTATACAGTTTTGGTCGTTATGTATCACTGTAAACTAATATTTTGGACGAGACTAGGTCTCAGTAGCTGGGTCACGAATTGCCGCTGTGCAGTTACGGAGAATATGAACCACAATCTTCTTCACAGAGAAATAACGGTAATAAACCTCCCACAGATAATGAACGATAATGCTTGCAGTCATTGCGCACCGCAAACAAAGGAGTTGTCTTTCTTAAGTTTTTAAACGATTAATAAAGATGAAATTTTATCCATAAAACAGTAACAATTTTCATTGTAGTTTACCTTAATAAGTGTTAATAAGTGTTTTGATGACTGCTAAAGTGTCTCTTAGTACTTTTATTACTCTTAGTAATTCTTAGTGGTATTTACCAGGACCGGGTAGGTTCGTGGTTTGAATTCTAGTTTAGTACACAAGTGAGTGATGACGTTTTGTGCACATGCGGGAAATTTAATATCGAAATTCGACAGAAAAGAAACACACATTTCAAAAGTTTTATAGACAAGATCGCATCAACTCGTATTACAAGTATGTGTCTAATTAATTTTCAAATGATTATTTAGTGTTTAAAGCAAAGAACTCGGTCAATGACAATGGATAGCAAGCAAATCTTGTTTGCAGCACAGTATGAAATGTTTTCCTGTTTATCGAGACTGTATAGTCTATAGACCAACAAGTAGTCCTACAATGTAAGACGTATCACATGTAAATTATGATTTGTTGATACGTCTTGCGTTGTAGGACTAGACTAACAAGTAGTCATACAATGTAAGACGTATCACATGTCAATTATGTTTTGTTGATACGTTTTACGTTGTAGGACTAAACCAACAAGTGGTTTATATCAAGACCAATAGAAGTTGTTCTCGGACACCATTTATTTTATTGGACATTATTGGTCCTTTACAGCAAGCAATGTCATCTATATCTATATCTATATATATATATATATATATATATATATATATATATATATATATATATAAAACATGTCGCTGAACAACTTGTTCGTTTAGGAAGATGGATGATCATCTATAATTTTACTTTCAATGCCATGCTCTTTGCCGTATTGGTAACGCACAGTTCAAAACTGGTCGGTTGGGCCAGTGCTCTGATTGTGAAGAAATGGCTAAAAATTATGATAGAGGTGATGTCTCATTTCTTTTCGTATCATGCACCATTTTGCAATGAGTGCATGAAAGAATAACTTATAATTTAAAAAAAAATTATATACCTTTTTGTCTACAGACTTTGATACAGTGTACAGCTATACAGAGTCTCTAAGTTGCGAAAATGAAATGCTATTGACACTTATGAATAATCCATTTAGTTGCAAGGAGAAGTGGATTTTTTTTATATATAAAACTTGGAGAAATTGAACATGAGCTATTTTTCTACACATATTGGTTGCAAATAAGATGGATTTCGGTCAGTCCTGAACAAGCTTGACTGTACAGCAGTTCACTAAAAATAAATCTTATTAAGGCCTCAATTGGCCATAAGATGCATTTTATAATCAAGACAATCAAACAGTTCTCTATGTATTTTGATAACTATGATAAGTACAAAATTTTAGTCCCAGACATTATGATAATCCCCAAAATGAAGAGTCTGGAATATTCATATTCTCTGCTCACATATCTTTCTGTCAATGCTGAACTATCTATTGTACCACAATCAGTAAACCAGTTTTCTAAACATTACTAATTAACAAGTCTTGAGCTTAAATTTCTAACCACTATGTTGGTATTCTAATAATGGGTTCAATGCAAAATGAATGAAATCTAAGATTTTGGTCTTATATTTTCCCATTATGTAGACCACTAGCCACATTAAACTGCCTCATTGCGTCCTGATTTCTAAGGCATCCATGGTTTGCAAATGACTACACTGTATAACAATAAAACTCAATTTATTCAGTGTTCAAATGTCATACACCAAACAACATAAAGAACTAATTATCACAGATACAGAAAAATGTCACTAAATCAATACTAATATGTAGATAACAAATTGTACAAATACGTGTCAACTCTTTCCCTTTGCGTGGCCTATTCAACATACTATAGAATTCAATGCAGAAAAGCACATGGATATATCCATGAATACATGTCATATTTACTGTCATTAACCATGTTGCACTATACTTCATTTAACATTCATGATTAGTGACAATCGTGACATCGACCAGAACTCAATAAAGTACCATCTTGTAAAGTATGCAGCTGCTCATATATCTTACCTCATCAGTTTGTAATTTTGTTAAAATTTGTCATTTTCTTAATTCGAATCACACTATTGTTTTGCGAGAATTGCCTTCTCACACACTAGCGGAAATGCATACCACAAGTACCATAGTTCTCTTACTTACCAAAAAATTCAACATACCTTGTATCCCAATGCAAATAAGGTTTATTTAGTAGTTAATGGCAAGTACTTTTCATTGTCTTTAGAATTAAAGACTGATGATACCTGAAGATATAAACTGTGGCAGATTAATACTTAGGGAAGTGCATGCATTGAAAGATGAGATGAGATGAAGAAAAATATAAACAAGCAAATAAGTAATTTTATAGTTTGTATTTTAGGTTTGTTTTGTAATTCTCTTTGCCATTATCAGTATTGACCAAAACTGTACTTTCAATATAGTTTGACAGCATCAGGTTACAGGAATGACTGTAGTATGACTGTCAGTCAAGGGACTGGGGTGATCGGAAGAAGACCAATGTGGCAGCCCCCATTACCAGGCACTGTGCTGTTTGCCATGTATATTGTATGCAAGGCACAGTGTATACGGAAAATGTAATGCTTGTTGAATCGTGCTTAGTCTTCATGAAACAAGATAATTACAATGCGTTAGCTCAATACTATCTCAATTCCTTGATCTATTGTGCATAAAATACAATATTAAATTACTTAATTTAGCTCATATAAATACATTTTCCATAAAACAGATTCTTCCTGAACATTCAAATGACAGATTGTTTTTGGTTAATAATATATAAATTTAAACTCATTACAAACGGTATGTGATATTTGACTATACAACATCCACTCACCTGTTAAACCAGTTCATGTTACCAATAGCCCTTAATGATTCATTCTCTTTTAGCTTAATGGTCATACATTAGCATTAGGTTTCCCCAATCTGCTAAACCCCCATAACCTACTTTGGCAACTCATCCTCCAACTTTAAATCTAATTGAAGACCCTGATTAGGGCTTCCATAATTGACTGAGATAACAACACAGTACTGACACGGTGGATGGCAAAACATTAATTATAATATGCTCATTTTCTTCTCTGTTAACTTTATATTGTCAGAATCGTGCAGTATTTACGATACTGCACTCACGTGGAACTTCATATTGAACTTACGTGTGCCCAATAATGTATTAGGAACTGCATTGTAAACAAATAATGTACACTCTCGTAGTAGACGCTTTACGTTTTGGTTCATTAAATTTGTTTCTGAATGAACTAAAGCAGCTGTTTCGTGGACTGCCACATACCAGCTGCTTTGCCACATTTCGCGTTAACGTTTTTGATACAGTGTTTCGGATTTAGGCTAGCTATAGACGCCAGACAGGGTCCTTACAAATAACATGCTAGTGAGAAGGCATAAACTGTCTTCTTTAGCTGGTAATAAGAAGGGCCCAAAAAATATACTTACAGTTTTACATCCTGAAATTCCTCAAAATATACTTTCTTAGTTCTGCAAATCCTAATTACATGAGCCATGTCATGGGTTCTCAAGCTTGATTAAACATTTCGAAATTGTACTGTAATTATAGGTTACTGCATTTGTATGGGAAAATATGAACGAGTTTTTCGGATGGTTATACTGGGAGTGCAGTATATCCATCCGACAAAACGAGTTCATATTTTCCCATACAAATGCAGTAAACTTTTTATTATATGCTCATTTTCTTATTCTACCCAAGGCTTAAATATATAAACAAAAATACACT
>JAECUM010021476.1:0-44588 GCA_016617855.1 Megalonaias nervosa | reverse complement strand
ATTTTATTTCTTGACGCTATACAGGCCCGGGGGGGGGGGTCTGTAATGCTAATTCCCATTGACGTTACGGTAACCCCATATACTACTTATATATATATATATATATATATATATATATATATATATATATATATATATACACGCAAGAGTCGGCAACCGCTACATCTCGAACGGACATTCGATCGAATCGCTCGAGATGTTACCGACTGAATCTAACCTGGAGTGGACAGACACAGAAAGCACAAGTAAGGAACGATACTGGATACTAGATTTGAACATTCATAAGGAATGTGGCATAGTTTACAAAATCTAATATTCCCGTTGCATCGTTGTCAACATTTCCGCCAGTCCTATGTTTTTGCATCCAAGGCAAATTTTGCGCTAATATCTACCCTCGTTATATCCTTAGCGCGTCAAACACTTTATTACAGTTGTCAAACACTTAACCTGATAAAATATCTAAACATTCTGGCGATATTTTCACTGCGCATTACACTTTATTACTCCTGTTATATCTTTAATAAGCTACGTTCTTTATCATTCTTGTAATATCTTTATCGCACCATATAGTCTATCATTCTTATTATATCTTTAGTGTGCCATATACTTTATCTTTCTTGTTCTATCTTTACCGTGTCATATACTTTATCATTTTTGTTGTATCTTGTTGTATCTTTAGTGTGCCATTTTCTTTATCTTTCTTGTTTTATCTCTAATGTACCATATACTTTTTCAGTCTTGTTTTATCTTTAATGTGTCATATACTATGTTATTCTTGTTATATCTTTACTGTGCCATATATTGTAATTTTATTGTTATGTGTTTGCGTATTGCATACTATATTAATACTGGTAAATCTGTGTACCATATACTTTATTACTCTTGTTATATTTTTACTGTACCATGTATTATTATAGCTTTGCTATATCTTTATTGTGTCTTATACTTTATTATTCTTTGTAAACCTTTATTGTGCTTTTTACTTTTTATTCTTGTTAAATGTTTACTCTGCCATAAATAGTACTGTTGCTTGCTACGTCTTTAGTCTGCCAGACACGCGATTATTCTTATTAGAGATTTACTGTGCCCCAAACACTATTATTGATATTACAATTTTATATTTGTCTCAGTACAGTTTATAGTGGTTTATTATAATTGCAATTGGACATAAAATGCTTTCTCACGTGTTAGAGTTCTTACGGTAACTAAATGCGGATGGAAGTTTTTCAAAATGAAAAGAAGTATGTTGTTTTTCAAACAATTCTTGTTTAAATACAGTCAAATTGAAATTTACACAATTAGCATGATGTGTAAAGAAGCGTTTAGTAGAACCTCATTCTTCTGTCAGTCAAATGTTTTGTATAACGGCATTTTGTCTGCAAAAGCAAACATCGCAGTTAAATTGTATAACGGCATTTTGTCTGCAAAAGCAAACATCGCAGTCAAATTGTATAACCGCATTTTGTCTGCAAAAGCAAATATCGCAGTCAAATTGTATAACCGCATTTTGTCTGCAAAAGCAAACATCGCAGTCAAATTGTATAACCGCATTTTGTCTGCAAAAACAAACATCGCAGTCAAATTGTATAACCGCATTTTGTCTGCAAAAGCAAACATCGCAGTCAAATTGTATAACGGCATTTTGTCTGCAAAAGCAAACATAGCAGTCAAATTGTATAACGGCATTTTGTCTGCAAAAGCAAACGTCACAGTCAAATTGTATAACCGCATTTTGTTTGCAAAAGCAAACATCTCAGTCAAATTGTATTAACCGCATTTTGTTTGCAAAAGCAAACATCGCAGTCAAATTGTATTAACCGCATTTTGTCTGCAAAAGCAAACATCGCAGTAAAATTTTATAATGGCATTTTGTCTGCAAAAGCAAACATGGCAGTCAAATTGCATAACGGCATTTTGTCTACAAAAAACAAACATAGCAGTCAAATTTTATAACCGCATTTTGTCTACAAAAGCAAACATCGCAGTCAAATTTTTCTATAACGGCATTTTGTCTACAAAAGCAAACATCGCAGTCGAATTTTTGTACAACGGCATTTTGTCTACAAAAGCAAACATTGCAGTCAAATTTTTCTATAATGGCATTTTGTCTACAAAAGCAAACATCGAAGTCGAATTTTTGTATCACGGCATTTTGTCTACAAAAGCAAACATCTCAGTCAAATTTTGGTACAACGGCATTTTGCCTACAAAGGCAAACATCACAATTTTCAGCAGATCAGCTATCACTGTTTAGAAAAGTAAATTGTTGTTGTAGCATTAGCTGTTAAGTTCATGACATATATAACTGTGGTAAAACTTTCAGCATTTGAAAATCACGAGGACAAGCAACTATCTCTCAAACAAAAGCAAGTTTGCTATCGCCTTGTCAAAGATATATTGTGGACACTTGAGAGAGCGTACATTTCAAACTGAGTCTTATTTATTATAAATCATTCCTTTCTTGCTTTATTTATACCTTGTTTAAAATTATTTCGTGTCCAGTACCCCAAAGCTGGTGCATACAAGCACAATGGGTCATTCTATCATAAGTGTCGTGGTATCTGCACTAAAACTAACACCATCGTGTGACCCTTTCACTTCTAAATCCATATCAGCATAAGTGAATAGAACCAGTTTTGTACAAGAGATAATTCCACATGCATTCCTTTTCTCTCTGCCAAGTGCTGTTGTGTTTTACATTTTGGTGTTCTTAACATTGTATACCTTGAGTAAACTAATAACAGTGTTGCCCTATTTGTCCTATAATTTGAAACTCTTCAGATTAATATTATAATTAGCTTTGTTAGAATAACATATATTTTGGCATACGCGATCCTTAAAAATGATTATATTGATATGAAGCAAGTTTACGTATTTAACCATATATACAATCTTTATTTTTAATTGATTTGTTCGATTTGTGGCGAGTTCGAGTGAAGTGGTGGGGCATCCAAAGTCTGTGGCATGCTGCAAGTTATACTTCACCATCTTCTCCTACTGAATAATAGCTATTTATGCAGTTTAATTTGACTTACTACAAAATAACTGTGAAACATGAATCTTGCACATGTGTGTATTTGCATTGCGTGGTATGAAATTTGTGCTCGTATTACAAACGCAGACAATGTTTTGAAAAATAGTGATGTATATGAGGCAAAACAACACAAACCAATCTTGAGATAGGGTTAGTTCCCTTTGGTAGAATTTGATATATATATATATATATATATATATATATATATATATATATATATATATATATATATATATATATATTTGTGAGGAAGATATCCTTCACTCAGACGATAATGACGAATTTAACTTTGAGATCATTGATGAGGATCTTGAAGCTATCTAAATATTTGATGTCTTAAAGCTCTGAGGTCAAGGTCAAAAGTTACGTTGAATGAAGTGTGCAGAATTCACACTGTGGTAGAAAGTAGTCCACTATTAACCCGTTTACGTTTTTGTGTATTTAAAATCTTGCAATTGTTCACCTGCAGTGGGATTCTAATTTAGCCAATATAAAAATCGATGCTGATCCCAACAATTGTCGAGACGTTTCACCCACTGATGTGCTAGACAAGTATTCACCGGCATTTTGAGTTTCTTGTGGTATCCAACAGCACTTGTAACACTTAAATGGTTACTTCATCTTAAATAAAAGATTTCGCAAAGACATCCTCAGGCCGATGATTCGTGCTGGCTTGGGCGGATATCTCACCCTCTAGCAGTCAGACGCTCATCTAACTAATCTTCTGCGGCTTCCCTGGCATTTTTATTAACCATTAATCGAAAGGTCATCATAATGTGCGGCAATCAATGAGCCTCGATCTTGCTTCTGAGTGTACCATAATGTACCGAGTGTACCTAGTGTACCACAATGTATCGAGTGTACCGAGTGTGGTATTCTACCATAGTTAACGTGTCCGTTGTTATCTGTGATGCAAAACTACTTAAATAGACATGGTGTGTCATAACATATTGCATTTTTACTGAGATTTTCAAAGGTGTTAAGTACATAACAGCACTACAAATGTATTAAATGTTTAGTGAAGAAAGTTATCGGAGTAACACTTTCTCGTATCCTTACATTATTGTTTAATATTTCACATGCCCCAGCTGAAAATCAGTATACTTTCTGCTTTTGTTAAATATTGGGCGACAACTTTGCATCGTGTGTCCTGTAATTTACAATTTATTTCTAAATAATAATTTAATTGCCAATTAAAATAGACATATGGACATTTGGTTTTTCTGATATGCGTGACATGTTTTCTATGTTGTATGTCGATGATAAGATAAAATGTTCAACTTCAAATTTAGATTGTGGAGGAATTTAATTTTGGATAAAAAATGGATGGAGATCAATAGTGATAAAGTAAAATATTTTCTTTACAAAAAAAGAGGTTTTCAAAGAATAGGTGTCAGTATTGTAGTAATTTCTATGTAAGAATATTGATACTGTCATAGCTGTTTTCTCAAATATTTACAGGTGGAGAAAGTAAATGCAAAAGGCTTAGATGACATATGTTAGACATGGCAATCAATGTTGAGTGAATGTAACCCAAGAAGATTCAGTTTCATATGGGTACGGTATATTACTATCGCAAGTTAAAGGAATTATTGTCGTTATCTAACAGCTAATCATTTGGGAAAACTCGTTTTGAACAAAACCGAATGGGAATGGTTGAAAAATATGATTCCATCTATGGCATTGCTATTTGAATAGTTTTACAGAAAATTATTTCTAATTAAGGCAAGGCAATAAACGCGATCCTGTAGTGTACAGATAAAAGTGTTTGAGATACCGGACCTTTGAGAGCAGTTTCAATAACAAGCAAGATAACCTTTACACGACTTACAAGATTTTAAAACCAAACGAATATATGGTATGAAGTACGTTCTTTCGAAGGTATTTTTAACAGTTGTTAACCAGCTGATATAACTTAGTCATACTTATTATGGTAAATATATTTTATTAAATAAATATAAGCAGTTGATTCACCAATACCAAAATTTGAAACAAAACATTTGCAAAATCTACTAATATATTCGCATAAACAGAAAGAACTTAAGAGAACGATTGGAGAAAATCATTAAAAAGTGGATATTCTATAGGGTAAATAAATAGTATTCATCTGAAGTCTCTTCTCAGATTAAATTTGGGTAACGAAAATGATTTATAGAAAGATGACACATTTTGGATCGGTGCAAATGCATCTTTATTTGGTCATTAAGATGGTAAGAACAGACATAGAAGGAATAATACATTATACATGGTTTTATAGGACCAGGGGTTAAAACAGCCTTAACAGGAGGAAAATGTCTAAGGCTGCAGTAGAAATGTTTGAAAATTTCATTCAAACATTTCAGAGGATATGAGTTAGAACACAAGGTCGCTATTGCAAAGCAAAGAAGTCCTTAATATGAATATTCACCTCAAATAAGTAGATAGCACATTGTTTTTACCTGAATAGGAGAATAAGAAAACTGTATGCATTAATAGCGTAATATGGATGACATATGGATGTTTTATTTGGTATTCCATCAAGAGAATTACTACTTCTGCTGCAAGAATACACACAACGTCTAATTATGACCTTGAAACCTACGCGCATTGATTTAACAAGTGTCCCATCAGATTAGATATTATAGATGATCCTGAAGTTAAATTTGAAAAATCTGTAAATCTGAATGCAGTGGGAGAAAATGTGTACGTCTAGGATTAGGAAAGTATAAATAAATAGGCATTTTAACACATAAATTTAGTCAGACGATATCCATCATTACTGAGGGAGAACGGATTTATCGAGATTATTATAACGGCAGATATATATATATATATATATATATATATATATATATATATATATATATATATATATATATATATATATATATATATATATATATATATATATACACAAACATGCGAGAACTTATGCACGTAATGTCTGCACAATTTTTACAATAAGTGTATGAACACTGATTGACTGTAAAACATTTCTTCAGACTACAGTTGATATAAACGCTGAATCAGATTCAAAAGTAAACATCATACATTATAATAGTAAATTACATGCGAATAATGAATGTGAAGTTGACAGCGAAATGCATACCAACAGCATTCTCTCTCTCTCTCTCTCTCTCACACACACACACACACACACACACACACACACACAGACACACACACAAACATACTCAATCAATCAATATGCTCCTATAGTCCACACACAGAGGCTATGCCTTTGAAAGGTTCTTTGAATAATCTCAAATCTAATAATGATAACATACAATACAGCTTGCAAGATAGTAGTATTTTCAGAAGAAGGCTATTTACACTCCACCGTCGCTCAAAAATAATAGTATTTCAGAAGTACGCTATGTACTTTCCACCCATCACTCCAAAATAGTAGCATTACAAAAGAAGGCTATGCACATTCTAACCAACACTCAAAAATATTAGGATTACAAACGAAGGCTACTTACATTCTACCCGTCACGCCAAAAGAGTAGTATTTACAAAGACGTCTATGTACATTCTACGCATCACTCCAAAATAGTAGTATTATAAAAAAGGCCATCAATACGTCCAGGAAATTAATGAAGCATTTCAATCTGCAAAGCGGTTGGTCTCACAGTTTTTAGACTTACATGACTGCTGTCTAAACGAGGACGAATTTGTATTAACAAAACAAACTAGGAATTACTTTCACTTGGCGTGTGTTGACCGGAGCTACACAGATAACTCATTCGATGTAACAACGGGCAACAGTCACTAAAAGTGTAAGGATCTGACCTCTAAATCAGACTGGATAAAGTCCAACTTCACCTGTTTAAATATTTAATTCCAGTTTCTCGTCCTATATTAAGAGATGGTTTCTTACCTTGACTAATATATCGTTATCAGAGAGCAATAGTTCACAGACTGGCACCAAATCCTTTATATCATTAAGACGTTATTTCAAAAATAAAAACTTCTCCATCTTTCAACTTCAAAGATACTGATTAAAGTTATTGGGAAGTATGCACAAGAATTATAAGCCATTATGCGCGTACTTTTTATTAATGGATATATTATATCTGCGTTCGTTACCTGTATTAAGTATGATGGAGTTATTGTATTTCTGCAATGTTTACTTTAGCCAACAAGTCAAATAGGGAAATGTTTGTATCTGATCTATTATTTTTATATTTGTAAGTTGAGATATCCTTATGAGAGACACAAAGACTGATTGTTCAATGCTATTGACAATGTAGGTTCAAATGTATCAAAAATAGTAATCTATTCCCATCCTATCTTAATTCCTTTCTTCAAACACCGTAGACTGCAAACTCTGTTCATTCTGTGAATAATACTAGACAATTATGACAAAACACAAATAAGAGACGAAAACGACTGTTTGAATTGTATGCGGAGAACACACTTGCATTTGTGGCTCCTGGCTCAAGAGACCATAAATTGATCGTAATTTATAGATTTCAAACACCCAGCGGATATGCAAGGAAATGTATCACCTCCTTCTAAAGAAACAATGGAAGGCTGACTCAAGCTACCGGGTCTTCCGCGTGTTTGGCGCAGGACTAATCAGTCGAAATTTGAACGCGCTTTGCAATGCTTTTTGTAGGCGAAAAACAATTATAGGATTGTTCCCACAATGCAATGAACGACACGATCAAGCTATATCCTGGTCAAGGAAATAGTTATCACGGAATTGTGAATCTCATGTTAACTAGAATGGTTTAATTACGTCTTATCCTATCAAAACACCGAGTTTGGCTCATCCCATGATGCACGATCAAAGTACTTGCAATGAGAAAACCGTTAAACTTAAGCTTTCTGGCCGTGGATTACACCAAAGCCGTTGTACTTAGACAGTAACGTCACAACACCAAAGCGTTTGTCAGGAAGCTGTCGACTTTACGGGAGTAAACGTTTTAGCTGTAGAGGTACGTGAAATATATAATTATATTCTCTTTTCTCTATAGAGCATTAAGTGATAGAATTGTTTGATCTTTTGGATGTTCTAATATTGTTTATAAATTTTGTAAATAATCAGGCATGTATCATACAACGCCATGTTATTAGATGCACTACAGTCTGTTTTCAAATTAGAAAATTTTTTAACTTAAGTCATTTAAATTTTTACGAGAAAATGTTTACGTTCTTAAAGTTCCGTAAGATTGTTCGAGTCGGATACAGATTCACATACGAACCTGATTATGAGGATATTAAGCTTGAACAGTAGCTCCGTTGAAAGGATTCAGTATGTAATAATCAGCTCCATTGACATGCATGAGTAACGTACATAACTTCATTTTACATTACCGTGCAGCATCTATTGCTTTTCTTTAGTCTTTATATTTTCAGCTATTTCACTGTTTGGATGTTTGCTTTCTATATTTAGAGGTTTGACCTTGTGTCTGAATTTGGAGGTGCGATTTTATCCGTAGATCCAACAGATTGAATGCAGAGCTGTATACTCGGTGGGTTATTTTAATAACGCGTGCTGTTGTGATGACGTTGGCTCAAGGAAAGGTAGTGATTGTCTCCTGTTGAGGGACCAATGCTTCGGGGCTAAAAGGTGCCCTTTGACCCTAGGACAAAAGCTTGTTCTTGGAATTATAGTGAATTCTTTCAAACATAGTTTTGGATTATACCATTATGACACATCAAGACTGCTAACACAACAAAAGTATTCAACATTACTGACACATCTGCTCATTCCATATCCAAATTCATTCCGAAAGCCACTGCTGTAAAAGGTCCTACTCAACAATCGGAAAGAGGTACAATTGATATCACGAATATCACCAATAAATAACAATAAAGTGATATATTAGTATGGCATGCCAATTGCATATGTCTCTGGAACATTTTAAATGGGATAAATATCTTTTAGAGGTCCTATTGGTTTTAGATTTGATAAATAAAGCTACACAGCAAGAAATTACAGCGACATACAACTTATACTAGACTATATACTCAGTAATCTAAACTTAACCAGCAAGAGTATTATTAATGAATCTGATTTCCTAAGAGCAAACTGATGCAATCAAGCTTCATTTGTACAAAAACGTGTCCCAAGTAAACACAACTAGAACTGGGGTTGACACTAATTTAAGGGATAGGAACATTTCAGCAGAACAGGATAATAGCAAGTGGAAAACGAATGAACAAAGATCCAATGAAATAGATCAAACTCACAGAACCACATACACTTATAGACGATCAAAAGTAGGAGATTTTAAACGTTCAATAATTATTTACCAAAACGACTGAATAATTTCCTCCCTGCTTTATAGTCTGTGTAGTATTTGTAGTCTTCATGGTCTATTAGAGGTAAACTGCAAACATTCAGCAGTACATGCAATCTATTGAGATGATGACGAATGATGGAAGGTTTGCCTTTGATAACAATATGCTAGAAATCATGAATTAGAACTACAATGCTCTGCATGATGAAGATGTAATGAGTCCGTTGATGATGGTAACAATGTAATTTAAGAAGAGAGATTAAATGTTATCAATGAGATTCGCTCGCCCTTACTGGCCTGTCGAGATCCTTTGTCTCCCTGTGACTCCGTTAGTAGAAAGCTTATAGCGGACTTATTTGTTTTCAAACAAAATTTTAGTATTTTCCACGTTCAAAAACATTTTCAAAGTTCCTATAATTCATTAAAAGATCAACCCATTACTCCTTCATACAACCCCTCCTCTCCATTAGCCATTTTCGAAATCACGCAATACGTATAAAAAATCGCCAATATTCTGTGATATCATCGCTAAACGAGACCAATATTTACAAAGTAGTTGTCTTATATACGTTGCCCAAGTTGTGCTATCAATATTAGCCAGTGCGTCTAAAATCAGGCAACATTTCGTGCAATATCTTATATATAATTAGTTAAGTAGTTACCTAATAATAGTTAATTATAATGTCCACATTCAATAAGAAATGAGATTGAAGACAAAGACAAGTACAGTACTCTAAATGAAATTTCCAACAGTACAATAAATGTACTCCTAAATAGGACGTAGGAAGTTAAAAGTTTCAAAATATCATTACGTTAAGTCCGCGTTTCATATTTCTTAAGTCTACCACGTTGTCGAAGAACAACGATACCTTTTGTGTCCATGTTAATAGCGCAATTAGATTTAGCATTGTGTCCTTCCATCTTTGTAATTATAAAATAGTGTTAACCAAAAATACAGATCAGTATAAAGTAATATTATCATAATTGTAATTCATAATCAACAAAGATTCCTGTTGAAACAATTTCAGCAGAACTGATAATAACCCATTTGGCTTTCATATGTTTTAATTCAAAATTGTAGCAAATTATTTGCTGCAAGTATTTATTAACGGCATTCTTAACTGTTGCATCATAGATGTCTTTCTTAAGAAGTGACATAAACTCCTCCTTTGTCTATATGGAAAGATACAATTGTAGAAAGTGGTATTGAAGCACGGTGTTAAATAGCATTATATCACATCTTTTTGACCTTGGAACATTTTCACTTGGAAGCATCGTATTTATCGGGTGATGTGCTTCAGGGCAAATTTAATGACTTCAATACTTTATTCTCACACATTATGGAGTTTAAAACCTGATTTGTTTCATCGTCATTGTCATTGATATTAATCTCATGAGTTTCCAAAAAAGAGGTTTAATAATTATTTAAATAATTGGTTCTAGTTCAGGATCAGATTTATATATTACAATTCTAAACTAATCGATCTATTCCAAATTTAATATTTTCGACATTTTAAAGTATGGTGCTCTTAAATAGTGAATTTCAAGATCCCATAAGTAGTTTGCATCATGTCATGAATGCTATAATTTGCTATAAAAGTTAATAAAAAGATAACAGACCTGATGTACCAGTTTAATTTGGACAAAATAAATATTAGATCGATGAGAACTGTGATGTATCCATTCTAGATGTCAATGACATAATTAAAGTCTCAGATGGTCATTATTCATAATCTTTAGGAAATGAACTCGATTCAGAGATACAACTTGCTAAAACTATCCGTTGCCATATAAGTAACTATTAGTCTAGCCATTTTAAACGGCTGTATAAAGGTCCTTGATGAAAAATACAATTACTGATGAAAGATCGATGTAATAGTGTGTATGAGATCGAAGCGAACAATTCAACAATATCTGTGGAAAAAAGAGTTATCCACGGAAACAAAGCAACAAAGTACAGAAATAAAACAAGAAAGATTGCACGATCATGAGAAAGAAGTGAGTCAGTTAACTTTGACATTGAAAGAGGCTAGGATACATTAAAAACTGAATTAGCGAGGAACACTTAATTAAGAAATTAACTGCAATAGAAACTAAAAGTGATGAGCTTATGTCGATATCAAGATAAATGATTTTGACGATAAATTAATACCTTGATATATTACATTAAGTTTCGTTATTGTGGTCTCGTTAGTAAGATGTTAGACATTAACAGCAACCAGATCCAGTACTTTTCCCTCGTGTGCATCGCAACGTGGTTGTGTATAATGTTATCACAGGGCATGTGGTATTCAGTTTTGAAGAATAAGTATTGACCGTCATCAGGGGAGTTGCCATCGTGTCCGATACAGAGTAAACATATTTGACTTGTCACGTTAAATACATTAAATAATCAATGATGTCACACATTTTATATGCTGTGCACGTAAAAGCATCTAAAAAAAGGTATCGTAACGGGCAAGTAAAAAATACATGATTGAGATAATAACGCAGATCCTGGGCGACTTACCTGTACAAGAAGATTTGACATAAACGATCGTTATATAGACAGTATGCTAAATGGAACTCCTTACGAGATCACAGAGAATGTTTGACAAAACTTGTACACGAAGCCGATGATTATGTCGATGATTATGTCTATATAAAAAAGTGGACATCGATGCGATAAATAAACAGTATTGGTTAAAGTATAAAAGTGAAACTGGACAAATCTATATTATGCAGCAGCAATATGAGCAGTGGTAGAAAAACTAAAAACATGTTTGTTTCATCTTCTGGCTCCCCTCTTTGTCCACCGTATCATCATCTCCATTATTTCCGATATGATAACAGATTAATAATGTACTCATATCATTGTGCTTCATTAATAAGAAACACATGGGTTTGGGGATCTCGCATTTAATGTATAACTTGGCTATGTACATAAGGTAGACTTTAAAACAAAACTGAATCCATTGCAATGTTCAATAAACTATGATTGCATTTAGGCTAGCATTAAAATATATCTAATAATGAATTAATTAAATGGTAATAGAAGAATAATAGTTTGCGTAATTGTAAAATCTCATTAGTAGAATTTCTTGTGTAAATGAAATATCTGTATGGTCTAAGTTAATCTATTATTTGGAACGAGTAATTAATTTGTCTTCCACTTCACTTTGGAACGAGTAATTAATTTGTCTTCCACTTCACTTTGGAACGAGTACTTAATTTGTCTTCCACTTCACTTTGGAACGAGTAATGAATTTGTCTTAGACTTCACCTTGGAACGAGTAAAGAAATTGTCTTCCACTTCACCTTTCTCGAAAAATAAACAAAAATCAAAAGCAGGAAAAGTTAAGACATTTAATCAAACTTCGATATTGTAAAGTACAAGCATTCAAGTAAACTTGTAGGTGTTAGATGACAAGTGGTCTGCAAAGCAGGAGAAACTAGGAAATTACTCGCATACACATTCATTTCTCCATAAACGTTTGGAGGTGATATTGTATATAATTTGCTTCTATTTATGTTAGAGGTATATGTCATTTATTGAACTGTTTGTTTTCATTCTTCTGGTTCACATGGCGTCCAGTCTCTGTTTAATTTAGATACACTATGATAGCACCAAGCATATGTCGCATAATACTTTTTGCATGGGCAATGCGGTGAACAACATAAGCCCCAGTTTCCATCTAAATCGACATAGCACCAATAATATCTCTCTGCTCCTTCGAGATCGTTCTGGTGCACACCACATGGATGTGTTTTAAGACATGGCCTTCCATCGACATCGGTCGTGCGATTATTTCCACAATATTGCCACCTAGGTCCAGATTGACAAAACAAGTAATTCTCTCCATGATATTGGCACTGACTAGTGCAGCAATAATCCCAACTATCGCTGAAGTCAGTATAGCACCACATATAGTTTGCATCCTGATGATATCCACAATAGTGATTTGACCGACATTTCGTATTCCCAGCGGTAATGGTCGGGGCGTTCGTTAGCGACAAATGAAGTCTATGTTCCGTTGTGTTAATGTATTCCTGTGATTTGATACAATGTATCGCAGCAACTACCATTAATACAAGCGACCTGCTCATCATCCTTCAGACCTAAAATAGAAATAAGGTCTATAATTCATGGATTTTTCTTTTCTTATAAAACTGTACGTACACACGTCTTTGTGTATTCCATATTTTATTTTGTCTAATTGTCACTTTAACTGTCTAAGCATGTAACAGGTACACTGACGTTTGTTCTTTCACAGTGGTTGTTAGTAAATATTTGCTTGTCAGTGTAAAGTTTAGCCTGACCTGGTTCAAGATGTACTTCAAAGTCCTAATTAATAGACCACTTATTCGATAGCATGTATTTACACGTGCATTATGCATGTATGTATATATGTATGTATGTATGTATGTATGTATGTATGTATGCGTGCGTGCGTGCGTGCATGCGTGCATGCATGCATGCATACATGCATGTACGTACGTACGTATGTATGTATGTATGTATGTATGTATGTATGTATGTATGTATGCGAGACGATCACTATAATTGTTCCTATTACGGGCGACTGATGCGGTTTGTAACTATGCTTACCTAGTATTATACAAACTAAGACTATATGTGTGTCTTCGCATGTGTTTGTGTAGGTGCGTAATCTTTGAAAATCTCATTGACGTTCAGGGTGATAGACAGAAGATTTAAAATTTTGGATGTCTAGTTCATGCCTAACATGTTTTGAAATTCCAGACATATAATTTAAACCTAGGTCAGATTGGGCAGATTTGCAAAATCCAAAACGTGTTTTTAAAAAAATTCACCAAAGGTTTTACTATGGCTATTTAGTTTCAATATTCTTCAAAGGAATTATATCTCAAACTATTCTTAACGCACACATTATGGTAAAAAGGTATTGGTTCCCTGAGTTAATCCAAGGGTAAGAACAGGTAAATCTATTATTATTTCTCCTAGATGATTCGTCAAATGCAGGAATATGTTGTAAAGGCGCCTATTGTATCTTCTGATTGGGTTTTCCTAATATTCGACGATTGCGACAAGATCTGCAGTATTTAGAAACATCACATTAAATTTAAAACAACAAAAACTATTAAAGATTTTGTGATATGTCGTAGATCAGTTTCTTAGGCTAAACTAAGGAGTTCCTTGTGATATGGCCTATAAACAACAATAATGTGATAACTCACAAACCACTCATCACCAGAAGGTACCTCATGTGGTTTCCCTTTCTCATAGGGACCCCATATTTCACACAATATAAAGTTGGTACATGTTTTCCTTAATTTACTCTAACCGCCCTCTAAAGCAAACAGGAGATTTCAGGAGCATGTTGCCGTTCAGCAACAAAAGATCGTTTTTTTGTGTTACTTATATTCCTTCAAGTACGATTAAAGCACTCTAACACAAATATGAGATCGCGGGACCTTTTTGCCGTTCAACAAAGACTGATTGTCTTTTGCCACCTTGATTAGAATGAAGAGAACATAGAAATAAGAATATTTGAATAGATTTGTGCTTAAGCAGCTCTTTCTAATTCAATCTGCGGTAATCAGGGATAGGCTTTGAAGAATCCACAGGAATATTGGCACGCAAGAGAAATGACCTGCTGACCTGCCTAGCCAAACGTAAACGCCAGTGCACCACAGCTAGTCATCACTATTAACGTCACTCAAGTGAAAAATATTGAAGCGATGGATCGCTTGATTAAAGGATATCCGCAAGGTTCAGTAAAGCAAGTCATTTGCTCGGAAGGCTTCGCAACAGATTACTTGACCATAAGAATGTTACCAAACCCGCCTAGTTGAAAGCGTATAACACTCTGGTAGTCCCCAAGCAGCTATACGACTGAGATAACCGGATTGAATAACACAGACACATCAAGCAGCTAAATAAATTCCATATGCCGACTCTCCGATATATCCTTGGTATTCAGTTACAAGATACGTTTATCAACCTCGGAATAGTAAACAATGCCAGGACAACAATTATGAAGGCAATACTGATCAAAGCCCGACTTCACTAGTCAGGCCATGTCATCAGAATGGATGGCACCCAAGTGCCGAAACATATCTTTGTTATCGAATTGGCACATGGCTGTATAAACAAATGCCACCCCGCAATCGCTACAAATACGATCTGAAAGAGAACATAAAACCATAGGAGCTAGAAACAACAATACAGGACCGAACCAGCTGACAAAGCGTCAAATGACCTAAAACATAAACGTCAGAACCATATGGAGGCAGCCCGGAGTGTCGCCAAAGGTCAGCCTCTTTCTTGTAACTACAACGGACATACAATGTCCACTCATCGACTATGCAAGCCGACAGACATTTGCACAGAACCCATTCTCTTCAGATTATAGGATAGCAATCAGAAATAACATTCAAAAACAATATGTGATACTAGGAGAAGATAAGGGTTTCTAATCAATCTTGTGAGATGTTTCATTCTTAAATGTTGTGCCAGACTGAGATTTGAAAGAGCTCCAATGAGGCAGAGATGATGTTTAATCACCAATGACAAAAGTAACTTTGTGAGGTAAGGAATAATGGTCCTAATCAGGAGCAGCAACGTCGGAAATCTGCTCTTTTTCTCATCAAGATCGGTCTTGACATTACTGTGAACAGGCTTGTGGATCTCTGCAGTTAAGATAAGCTGTGGGATTTATCAAAATCTTGATCAACATTCTTTGCTGTGCACCAACTATCAAATAGATATTATTTATTTCTAGCAAAATCCACATGAGTCAGATTATTTTCTACAGTTCCTGAACCTTTGTCGATATGCCTCGTTTCCGTTCAAGATACATTCCTTAACTAAGTTATAATTCGCACTTTGTTGTACGGACAGTAAAATGTAACCTTCACGAGCTTTGCCACTAACTGTAATATATGATAATAACGTCCAATACTATCTGGGCCTTTTCACATTTTCAACAAATTTCTGGATATGAGTAAAGTCTTGAACTGCTTATTTTTTTTTAAAAAGGGGATACTAACCTAATGTTTCTGGTAGCATCAAGGCTTGAACGAATGTTTGAATATGGTGATTTCAGCTTGCGAGTTCAAAATGTAAAAATCTAAATCTCTTTTTAATTGTCTTTATCTCTTTTTGCATTTATTTGTCTTTTCTGCCTTTCTCTCTACGCCTATTTCTTTCTCGTGTTTGTTTCTCTATATCTCCAGTTTTTCAAATCTCATTTCTCTTTCTTTATATCAATTTGCTTTTTCCTCTGTCTCTATCGTCTTTCTGCGTTCGAATTTTCATTAGAAATGCTGAAGCTGAATCTGTCTTTATTCTATTTCACATGGCTTTTTAACTGAAATTCGATTAATATCCCATCAGATCCAGAATTGACTTACGAATCAACCTTAAATCACTTATATCCAAATAGTTCTTTAGGATCAATTTTTGCTCCAAATTGTTCATTGTCTGTTGCTTTGTTTAAGATGCATTCGCTTCAGATTGATTATATTGTCTAGCAAGTTCAAGCAACTCATTTGTTCAAGCGCTCTAACCCTTCCGGGTAGGATTTAAATTAACAGTCTCCGCTTTAGAAATACTGTGAAAGCTTGTCAGTTTCACTAAAGCTTTCTCAAATATGTAAAATCAAAATATCAGAGACTACAAAGAAATCTGAAACAAAGTGAATTTAAATGTCAAAAGCAATTTTATTTTCTATTAAATACTTTGGAGAAATTAGTTATCCCGGATGATTGCCACCAATTTTCTGTTTCGACCTTATCGTCTTAAACTAAGTAATAAAATCGAGAAAAACCAGTTTTGTATAATTGAACAAATAGTTCATGTCCCTAGAATACAAAGTGAACATCTAGAAACAAGGTACAATATTGGCATTGAAATCGCATACGGTCCGAATTAATTCCAATATTGATTTTCTGATGTTCAAATAGTCTTGAATTTGCTTATGTGCCAAGAGTCTTGATAGATCACAATTATTTAATCCACAATGACTTTAAATGAGATCATAATTATCACAAAATAATAATTTAAATTGAAATTCCAATGAATAAATTAAATGAGTACATTCACTCAAATTTTTACAGTAGACAAGCACAAGACTGATTCCAGTACATAAATTAGGATCAGAATAAACAATTCGGATGCAAACATCCTTAATACAATAATGAAACACATCACTAGGACTCGATTGAGGGTCGAAAGTACATTTCTTGAACATTCTAAGTTGTAAAGAAGATCGTGGAGTTTAACTAGATCATAAGAAAGAACATGACAAAGATCAGTTCGAGCCAACAATTTTTAATAGAACAACCAATGTCCTGAACCCATATCGGAGTAAACATGTTAACCGACAAGTAATCATCATCTTAAGATATATTATTCAATCATAGACAAACATTAGATATGTAATATGTTGAATACGAAATGTCCATTAAATTTCTACTATACAAATTAGGAACAGGTAACGACATGAATTGGCAAATAAAGGAAAAGAAGAATATACCTGCTGAGTTCATGATGCCGCAGAGAACAGCAACGAAGAGAAATATGGCCACCATGACATTAGTGATGTTAGAATCGAGATATAAAGAGCTTTTGGTGGATTAGTGGAATATGAAAACGAGGCTGTGTTGATTCGCTCCTTGACAAAATGGAGCTAAAACCTTCCACAATATCACCTCCAAACATTAAAGGCGAATGAACGATATCATTGAAAGCTGGCATCAAACCTTTTGAAAGAATATTCCTAGCAAAGCGGGTGGAATAGGTTTTGACAATTTGAGATGCTTCGAGCACAATTAAGAGTCACATTATTTTGAAGACTTTGTAAAATAATAAAAACCATTATTTGGTGCACATATAAGAACATTAAAGGAAAGATTTTAACCAGAGGATTTACCGAGAATGTTTTTCTCTGAATTCATAGGAAACAACTGAATCGTAAGACTGTGGAAGAATACATACAAAAATGCAATAAAGCATCTGCCCACCGAACCGGTGAGAATAAAAATGCCGAAATAGTAATCGAACATTAGCTTCAAATACCGATGCCACAACTCAAAGATGTGTTATGATAAGTGATCATAAATCTTTGAACAGGCATTCAGAACAGACAAAATGAGGAACAGAATGAAAATCGTAAAGGACCCCAGTCGGTTCAAATCCTATATGCTGATGTTCGAAGCGATGACAATATTTAAACCTTAACGGAAAGGGTTGAGGTTTTGGAAGGTATTTCGTCTCAAAGACTTCTACCACCCACCTTTCGAGGACTATATAGGGGCTACACAAGAAACGTTATTGGACGGGGTCGTGGTTCCTACAATAAATATGAAAAGAATTTGCGGTTATACCAACATTTAAATTCTATCAGTAGGTAGAACAAATTGAAAAATATTGCCTTGAAACGTATAACAAAACATAACCTCGAAACAAAACTTGACTGGTTTCATAGAGGGTAAAGGGGCCTAAATATCGCACGAACATTTCGCACCAACATCATCACGAACCATCACCGATGCCCAAGATTATTATAGTTATCATCCAGGCACAATAATTCCTTCTGTAATGACTAGGGGCAATTAAGGACATTTTATTCCAGAGGCATTGATATGTCAAAAAAGCAATTTATATATTGCAACGGGTGCAGAGGTGTCATTGATGACTGATCGAACTTTGATAAATTGCTATCCAACAAGCCTTTAACTCCCAAATTAGAAATAGGGTTTCTGTAACAGGGTTTCTGCAATCTATCGGTGTTTTCCCATTCAACACCTGTGTTGGCAATGATGATCCATTTATAAAAACGTATATTGTCAAACATTTTGAGTATGACACCATAATTACAATGGATTTTTGGAGACAACTTTGTTCTTGGTGTCCCATATAATTCAATCCATTGTAAGAAACTTTATTTTTTATACTATCAAGTAAGCGACACAAAACTAAAAACTACCGGCATGTAAACTTAACTAAAACAGTTAAAATACCGGCCAGTTCAGAAATGTCACTCCAGTGAACAATTGACGGTGTTCATTGTGGGAAGTTTAGTAAGACTGTATATATAGACACAACGTTGTTCAAGCCAGAGCTCTAACGATGATAACTGAAACTGAGGCTAAAAGACTATTAACTCCAAGTCCGAAAGCCAGCAGAACTCTTTAAGACCACGACAATAGTCTGATATGAAATAATAGTTAAAATAATCAATGTCGCAACTACATGAAAATCTTCAGATTAAAACAGCGGAACTTAACGACCAAGACTTTGATATCAACTGGTATAAATATTCTGCAGAATAACAAAAAAAAATACGCCATCTTCTTTACTGGTACACTGATGTTTGTTTGAAAACTCTGATGAGGATCAACGAGGTACAGACTTTACCCAATATAGTATAAGCACAAGGAATAGTGTACCAATTAAACAGAGACCGCACAATATTCCTATTCCTCAAAGAGAGGAAGATAAAAATCAGGTGTAAGTCCTGTCATACTGGTCGAGAAACATGATATTAAACATTCTGTCTTACTATCGCCGTTTGAATTAGGTGTCCAGGGATAATGTATATCCCTTCCCAAAAATATAAGAAAAGTGGCTGATATGACACCCGATTATGAACTGATTATCGATGTGGCATAGCACATAACTTTTCATGGCCAAACAAAGGGCAAATACAGAAAAGAAAACATTGAGTTATCACGCGCTCAATAATCAATGCAGTAATGCACTGGTGTCATGATGACGTAATTGCTAGACATCTTGGATTCAAAATCACATACCAAAACGTACAATGTAAGTTTTAATTTGTTGTGTGTTTTAAGACTTAGACATTTTGCGTCGTGTGCTACTCCACTCATACGTAAAATATTGAAATTCCATACAATGATTGTTAATACTGCGTGTGTAAATATGGCATTCAAGCAAGATTCAAGAATATCTTGAGATTAGCTGTACAGGATTATTTAAACGAAGCTAAACTTTGTCGGTTTGTGTTGACGAATATATATATATATATATATATATATATATATATATATATATATATATATATATATATATATATATATGAAATGTGGAAACGTAGCAGAGCATATTCATGTAGGTAGGTAAATAGGTTGATAGGTATTTATGCAAACAAGCATGTTTGTGTGCAGACATGCATAATTGACTTACTGATATTTTTCTCTTGAACACAGATTATATTAGATTTACCAGATTCAAGAGATTAAATTATGGTGATACAAGAACGAGTTGCATGTTGCAACATAAAATCACGATGCATGAACCAAAGCATTTACAAAACGGAACATCTAATCAAGTACAACCAATTAAAGCGTTTGATTGAAAGATCAGAACCTATACCATCAGCTTTTCTACGGCAAAGATGTTCTGTAAGTATTGTCTGATGCTATTGATTATACAATTAATGCAAGTGTGCGCGTTATCGATTGCTAGAAAATTAACATTACATTAAGAGAGTTACGACTAGTATTTTCCTGTACGGTTTTGGAATACAGTTTTAATTAATGCTGCAATTATCAAATTGCAACTTTTACATTTTCATATGGCGGGCGATTGATATGTACAGATAATAATATGCAACTAGCATATAAAACCAAAGTATGAATGAGTACTAATATCATATTTAATTACGCCAGAATAGAGTGTTTGATTTAATATGGTAGTGAAAACATTACCCAAACAGCTAACGAACATTGCCTCACTATACCAATTTGCATTGAATGGATTATCGTCTTTAAATTTAGCACAATAAAACCTTGGTCAAATTTGAAGAATAAATACGCCTGTTAAGTATCGTTTAAAGAAGTTAACGTTTGATATTTGATAAAATTGGAAATGAATCAATAATGTATTTATTCAATATTGTGTCATGACATGGTACTTCATTATTTTTAAAATCTGTTACCACTGAGCTTAGTTCTTGAATTGTAATTGGATCATCCAACTCTGCAAGTATTGGCGAACTTAACGAGAACACAATGCATTCGCCTGGTATCTATATACCAGTATTATCAGGATGTTGCAAGTTTCTTAAAAGTTTAATGAAAGCCATAACACTCATTCAAATGATTATTATAACGTTTCGGTTTTTAAAAACTACTCCTAATCTCACGCGGCTTTCGTTTTCGAAGATCATACAATTTTTGGGCTTGGGCTATATTGTGGAGTAATCTACGCTGTGGGCAGAACGTTTACTGTTAGTTTTTCTTCATTATATAATTCCCTGTATTTTGATTGGATGTGAAGTATTGCATCTATTTAAAGCGCCTTAGTTGAGATAGATAGATAGATATATAAACATACACAGACAGACAAACAGATATATATGATGTGATGTGATTATGATTTTTAATGTAGCTTTAACAACCTTTCAGTCATATCGCTACGATGTCTGCAGTGTGGCAGTTTATAGTGATGTCTAGCACTGGGGCATCATACCGCAGACATGTAGCATGATATCCCACCCAGTCACATTATCCTGCCACCAGGCCGACCAGTCCTAACACTAACCTCTTAATGCTGAGCTCCAAGCGAGGCAGCTGTTAGTACCATTTTTGTAAGTCTTTGGTATGACTCGACCGGGGATCGAACCCACGACCTCCCGCATCCGAGGCGGACGCTCTAACCACTAGGCCACCGGAGCGGTCCAAACAGATATATAGATAGATATATATATAGATAGACAGACAGACAAATAGAAGATAGACAGAAACATAAATAGATAGATACATAGATAGATATAGGCTTACCTTATTTCTTCACTTGATGTTACACAACTGTGGAAATATCCTTAACTTGACAACTTAAATCTACTTAGCTAGACTCTTGAGAACAGCCCCAGCAAGTTCTTTTCAAGTTGGCTCGTGCTATCCTTGTCAATGACTGTCTGATATCTGCATCACCAGCAATATATCCTCAAAAACTCATGTGATAATGACGTGAATACAAAAGAGGGCCGCACAATTTATATTTATCCATTGGTCATTGGCTGATGTAAAATTCCAACTTCAAAAGCAAGAGACTTCTCTGCCTAGATGTAAAATAGCCAATCAAGAAATAAAAGGTATATACTTACTGAGTTGATTTAAGTTCTATTATCGTATGCGCCAATATCTCAGTTTGACACGGTCAGGCTATAAACAGTAACATGGGGTGTTATTTTTTATTTGCACTGCTAGTTCTGCTTTTGTGCTTTTCTTTTTCATGCGATCTGGATACATTTGTGTATTTACTTGATTTAATTTGAGTATTTGTTAGAATCATAGGCGTCTGTATGCCGTGTCCAAAGTTCAGTGTATTCATTGTGTCCACGGTTTAAACAAAATAGATTCATAAATAGTTAGATTGGATTGTATTTGGTTTTCGCCGTTTTTCCCGGTGTTTATTTGTTCTATAAACTATAGGTTAGAGATGTATATGCGAGGCTTAGAGTTGTATTCTTTGCCATCGCATTAAATGTTTGAGCTAAGTTGTACGAAGGACCTGATAATACTTTCCACTCTCAAACCCACGTCCTTGACATTATATAGCGTGACTCTTGCACGATATATAATCACTTGGAAAAGAAATCAAATTTTCTTGCACTGCATATCTGTTGATGTACATTTCTAATTAATCCAAATATTTAACATCGAACCAAGTATTCTTCAATGATTTTAAATTTGTTTGCTGGTAGATAAATACTATTGCCTTTTTAGAGAGCGGATAGTGAGACCAGTGCGTCATTGCATTCCAAATGTATGTATGTATGTATGTATGTATGTATGTATGTATGTATGTATGTAGGTATGTATGTATGTATGTATGTATGTATGTTTGTATGTATGTATCATTTTCAGTGACGAAAAAATGCAACAGTGGCAAATATGGCATAAAATATGATCTTTTAAAAGCTTGATAAACCATTTCGAACAAATGTTATTTTTATAAGATGAAAAACAAAAGATGAAAAATGTAAAGAAGGTTTAAATTTTAAATTTTAATATTATGTAAAATATTAGAATCTAGTTGTAGTAATTAACATGTAGAGGAAACTTCTACACTTCACTATGACCAAATCTGTTTATAGTCCCCTTTAGGGATGCAACCTAGTTGATACTATTATTTTATTGATTTGAAACATATACCGGCCTATAGGGAGTTTTCAGTATAATATTTCCAGAATTTTGATCCAAATCTATATTTAGTTAACTTAACCAGCCTGAAATATTTAAGTCGGAATCTTCTAAGTTTCTCTTATACATCGACGTCAGAAGAAACATTTTATACATTTAGAAAATATTGGAACCTTCCTTATTTATGTACAATGGCGGGGGCTTCCTATATCAACTAAGCAATTCAACACTGGGACAACATATGTAATAAAACCGTTTCAAAGATTCATTTTAGTTTAAGTAACAGTTTTTCAAATTACAGATAAGGATTTACATTGCGTTTGGTGCTTGGTTTACTTTACTTGAGGTTTAGAATGCTTTTCATTGCTGTACACAACAAGATTAAGTTACCTAAAAATTGTCACCTCCTCAGTATTACACCGGCTATGTTTCATACTTCGTTTACAGTCCGTTAAATCCATTCAAAACTGACATCACCACCTCAGATTTTACACCGGCTGTGTATCATACTTCGTTTACAGTCCGTTAAACCCATCAAAGCTGACATCACACGTTCAACACATTCAAATTTAGAAGAACATTCTCTTAAGGCATTCAAACTAAACCTCTAAATTTAGATTCTTCATGTCCGAACATTTGAATGGAAGTTTTTTAAGCTGATATGGGCTAAGACCAGAGTAAAATACTGCCGATTTGGAGTAAAACCATTCAGTTCTATCTACCTGTTAATTTTCGTTTTGTTGTGTCTTTCAATACGAAATATTTATAAAGGTGACTGATTTGCAAACAAGGAATTATAGGGAGGGAATCAAATTTATTTTGAGATCTGTTCGTGAAAGCAATATTGGAGAAGCACAGAGGTAAAGTATAAACTATTATCAAGAACTATTTTTTGATTACCCCGGAAATATAATCCTGACACCTGTAGCCATTTTTACCATCGTCATTCTCACTCTAACACCTTTTAATTTCTAGTTTATGTTGTTGTTGTAGGGTTTGACGCCATTTTTCAGCACACGATAGGCTATACATGGCGGCCAGTATCAATGGTGGAGGAAGAACCCGGGTAACCCCGGAAAGACCCACCGACCCACGAGAAGCTACTGGCAAGTCTAGTTTATGTTAATATACACCCAAGGGCTCTGTCATCCCCGGGAATCCTAGTGTCATTGGCATGAGTACAGCTGCGAGAAATGCATGTAGGTAATATGCAGTAAGAGATTTAGTGGCCTCAGTCTTGTCAGTAACAAGGCTTGATTACATTTATATTGATTTCAGATATATATTATAGTTTAATCTTTATAATTTTAAAAAGTTTAAAATTTCAACAAAAAAAAATTATTTTGAGATAGACTTACTTTTAGTATGAGTTGATAGAAATTAACAAATGTTGTGGATTTTTCTTTATATTTTAAGACATAATTTCTTGTTGGACCAGTTAGCATAGGGGAATTCATTTCAAAATCCATCATTAAATCTTGTTTGACTGCTGATCTTAGTGTTGTTTCTCACAAACGACTATGCCAGTCCCTTGTAGGTATAACCGTGCTCTTCATATTGCTTGTTTTAATACGAAGCTGCATTGGGCCTTGCGTCTTTGACTAAGGATCTTTGCGTCTGCATCTTCTTGCATTCTCACAATGTTTCTGCTTTGGAGTGGAGCCAAGACGTTATATCTAACTTTAAAGTTCACGTTTGGCAGTGTCTTTCACTATGGTATATTCATTACGGGGACTGATTCATTACAACACTGTTGAGCCAGGATTCTATGAATTTCCTAAAATATAACTTGTTACGATTGCGATGAAACAGGTATGATACCTTTAGTAAATGAAATAAAACTTTCCGATTAATTACGACAATTTAGTATTTCGACTGCATTATTCAAATGTCATTATTACATCAGTCTAAACATTTGTTAGAAACTTTTCATCAATCAGTGTAATTTGCGGAAGCCTTAAAACTAGTCTCGTGTGCATCTCCATGATCTAAATTAATTTTTATTATTTGCTACGCAGTTTATAATAACTGTCAATTATGATAATCTTCACATTTCACAAATAAACTTTATGACAAGATTGAACTGGTAAACCAATGTATCTGCGATAGACCTGTTGCGAATTAGTGACTTCACAACTATATACATAATGTCCAGAACAGAACATAATTTTATTGATTGTACATTTGCAAGAAAGATCTTTGTACAGCACAGTACATAATTTATGCAGACCGTGCTGTTGCATCAATGACCCTCGGAGTCTTGATTCTTTGAGAAAGTTTATTCTTGCAGATATATCATGAAATCCCTTCTTTGCGAATCGAATTAAGAAAACGTTGTCTACTTCGAAGACAAAAGTTGATAAAGATATCATACAACACCTACTCTTTTCTGAAGGCAGCACTGCGTCGTATATCTTAGTCATACATCCGGATCCATCAAATTCTAGGTTCCCACCGTATATATACGAATTTTACATTTGCATACTGCTGTTGCTACCATAGTAGCATAATAGAAGAGTATATTTTGCTATAGATACCCATCCCTATTCTCTCAATAAGTGCCAGTTAGCTATGTTTATAACCAAAGGAGTGTATTGTATCTAGGTCCTCCATTTCAATTCCCTCATTAAGTGCCAGGTATAGGTGCCGTTCTCAGTCTAAAACACTGTCAGACAACCACGGATTTCAACCACTACGATCGATATCATTTCCCGCCTAATATAATCGACTATATATATTTGATTAAATCAGCTCTAGCCTATCCTTTACTGTTAAATACAAACACATTAAAATATTATACTGTCGATTGAGCAGAACATATATTTAACCTAACGTCACACAGCAAACAATTTAAACCAAGCATACTTAAAAATTGTTAAACGTTTCAATAATTTAAATTATTCAATTGAAATTCTTTGTAATTGAAATTTTATTTTCTCAAAATATTAACTTATAATTTTGAAACAAAACAACATTTTATTGGTTTATAAGAGATGGGTGGGAAGGTTTGGGTGATGGTTCCATGTAGTGTACTCAAAATGAGATTGCAAAGGTTATGCATTTGGAATTTAACCAATCACTGAGAGTGGTCAGACAAATATTAACTTTATTATAGATTACACTTCTCTAAATTAATTACAGAATAACATACCAGCAACACAAGGACTTCAAGTTGTGTAATTGCTATGTTCTATAGTTTATAATCATAAACACTTACATGATTATAGAATACAAGGTGAAGATATTACAAATATTGCGTGATTATCAAATGCAAAATGTACAACTTGAAACCTAAGTCCACCTAAACCTAAAAAAGGAATGGGTTGACAAATATACACAATCTATCTAATTACTTTCTCTAAATACCGGAATCTAATTTTTACATTGCTCTAGACTACATGATTAAGGTAACTAAAATTTTTCACTAGTTCAGTATGACAACGGCTATGTCTCATACTTCGCACATTAAAACATAACCTCACATATTCAGCATATAAACATTTAGCTGATGATCAGCATCTACCGTTGTCGAACTTTCTGTTTAGGTACACAAACAAACATCTCCATTTATATATGAACTACGAATGTGCATGGCCGTCGCGGGTGTGCGAACATCTGGATCGAATTCCTTTACGCTATGGGCTAAGACCACAACATTATGTTTCTGCGTTGGAATGGAACCATGCAGTTCCATCAAACTGTAGAGTCTTTGTTTGGTTGTGTCTTTCACTACAAAATATGCATGAAGGGCACTGATTTTTAAACCAAGGAGTGATAGAAAGGGAATGATTTTTTTATTTTATTTTGAGATGTGGTTGTGAAAGCAATATGGGGGAAGCACACAGGTAAAGTAAGTATGAAATATAGTCGCGAACTATATTGTGATTGACCCGGAAATAAAATCCTGACCCCTGTAGCCATCTGTTCCCCGTGACTCTCATGGTAACACCTGATTAACTTCTAGTCTGTGTTAATGTAATATAACGGCATGGTCACCCCTAGAAATTATAGTGTCATTGGCATGTCGGTCTAGGTTCAGCTGGGAGAAATGCGAGTATGTAATGTACAGTAAGAGATGTATTGACCTTACCCCTGTCAGTTACTAGGCTTGGTTACATTTATGTTGCAATATTTTAAACAGCATTTCACATACATGCATGCAGCTTGATATATATATATATATATATATATATATATATATATATATATATATATATATATATATATATATATACCGTAATACAAATAGGCAGAAAATTACCAACTTCCAATTTTTAGTTTAAATATATATTCTTTCAATTTTTAAAATCCTTAAAAAATTTAAATGTTAAAAAATCTTTATTGCAAGATGTTGACCTAGTTTTGTATGTGTTGACAGAAACGAACAAATGCTGAGCTACATATACATATATATATATATATATATATATATATATATATATATATATATATATATATATATATATATATATAGATAATATACTTACGGTCAGTCATTATTTCACATACAATTCCAACAGCTAGCGACTACACGTATCCTGGTTTCCTGGCACTAACTACACAAACCTGTTGCAGAGTGCATCAAATGCATTGTTGATAGCAAAAAGTTCTGCGATACCACGATCTTTAGTCATGTCACGCACCAGTTTAAATTTTTTTCTTACATATCCTTCTTCTTTAGTTCATTTGTTACTTTTGCTACTCAGTGTGCAGTACTTTGCATACCACTTCAAGCTGGAGGAGGAATACCTGTGGATGTAAGCCCGAGTGTGGTCTCTGTATTCTCAGTGGTGTCTCTTAATATCCGACTTGGAATATCAGGTTGACTGCAGCAGCACTGTGGCCTGGTTTCCTGGATGGAACCTCTCTGTGCAACTTGAATATGGGTGAGGTGAACCCACAATTCACACATTTTAATATAATATAACATCCCACGTTGTACCTAACTTCTAGATGGATGTTCTGCTAAATTAGTGCACAATCTGTACCTGCCTCACGATGTAGTGTTGTTATCTGGTTGAACATTTCTATCATTTTGTGTTGTTTAACAGTCGCTTACAAGCTTACTTGTGTTCGAAACAGTTTTGTAAATAAATTTGAAACTTTTGATCTATCTACATTCAATTATTAATTATACAGATAAATGAGGTCAATAATATGCAACCGTGAGAAGTCCTATGTAGACGGGACGTGATTCCAGCATTTATTAGACACCTTATTAGCTACTTATGCGCAACTTTAGTATAAAGCCTGTCTACTCTGCTGTGATCTATGGTAGCAGTTGTCCGGCCGACATGCATTAGTTTTTGTTTTTTTTTTCTCTTGCGCATCATTTGACAAATAAAATTTATAAAGATTCTCCGAATATACATTTAAATTTAAATAATTTAGTTAAAATTGTATGAAACATTTAAATTTATCCCTGGTATGAAGTTTGTCAAACGATTTGGCAAACAGGCTTGGTCTCATATTTGAAACTGCATTCAACATATAACCTTTTTATTTGGTATGAAAGTCTGTGATGGTTTCCTTTCCATTGCAATTTCTAATCTTGAGCTTTCATGTGGGTAGCCCACATTCAAACGGTCATTTTTAATTAGTGGGTAAGCGGAAATTTGGGTCTGTAAGTGAAGAATAAATCGACAAACTTTATTGAAAATTTCCTCTATTATTTGTCATTGGTGATGTATTGTTATCAATTGTTAAGAATGTAAATGGTTGAATTTCGCGACTCTGACAGGGGTCAGACCAAAATAAAATGATTTCGGTTGATTGTCGAGCAAGTAATTATATCTAAATGTAGAGATTTTGCTTGGCTGTGTCATTCACTGTGAATTATTAATGACGAGGACTGATTGTTACCAAAAAATAGGGTGCCCCGAATGGCCGAGTGGTCTAAAGCGCTCATCGTTACGGATCACTGTCATCTCATCTCTTTCTGCTTGGGTTCGAGTCTCGGGCTCGGCTAATGTGGGTATGTGAAGAAGCTTTCAGGTAGCTTCTCGTGGGTCGATGATTCTTTCTGGAGTTTTCCTAGGTTCTTCCTCCACCATTTATACTGGCCATCATGTATAGCCTATCTGGCGTTAAACTCTATAACAACAACAACCAAGGAATGACGCGGACGGAATAATTTGTTTTTTTTTTGAGACCTCTTTTATTGTTGTTGCAAACGCAGTAAGGCGGAAGCGCATATGTAATGTAGGTATGAAGTATGGTCAAGACCTATGTTTTCACTTACCCACAAATAGAATCCAGACCCCAATAGTCTTTTGTCTACTTTGATTAAACAAACGCAGAACAACACATAAACTGTAATATGTGTTTATGTACTCTAATACAGGAATTATATTATCACTGGAATGTCGATCTGAGATCAGCTAGGAAAATGCATGTAGCTAATGCATAGCAATAAATTTAGTGGTCTCATCCAACACGAACTCAGAGGATATTATATGAATCCAAACATAATTATTAGTTCCAGTTCAGTACTCATGAATGTAGTCCCAGACTCTTTTTGGAGGTGACGCAAGTTTGATTAAGCATTCTTGGTATGGATTTAAAGATTATTGTTTATTATTCAGAACACTGGTGTGGTTGACTGTGTGTGTTTCGGAGACAGGGCACAACGAGTAACAAGGCCTTGGTGATTATCCGGAAGTGAAATCTGAGTTCCATTACACATTGGTTTCTTTTACTGTCCAACATCTCCAAGAAATGTCGATGAAACTATGTGAAGAACTTTACCGTGAACTCACCGTTGAAAGTACTTTAGATTAACATATCATTTGTATTGATTTGGACACATTGGATAGTTCAGTACTGATATGCAAAATGTAGAGACTATATAAGCAAAATAATTGTGATATATGTCCTGTTTGTAACCGAAAGTCAACAACCGCTTAAACACACAAATATAGATAACTCTGTGAGTCAATAAGGATAGACGGTACATAAGCTGTATATAGATAATATATAGAAGTTACCTCTTACCCTGACCTGTGATATAAAGTTTCAGCAGTATCATGCCAAAACCAGTTTACATCTCCCTGGTTTGAATCTTCCTGATATTTCATATTCAGACGTCTATATCAATAGCATATTGTCACCTTTAAATACCAATTCAGTTTGATACTATGTCCGATTTTAATACGGACAAACAGGAGTAAATATGTACTTCACTGAACCCGATTTCTTTTCTTCACGAAAGCAAATCATAGATTACGGTGATTTCTATTATGTTATTGTTTTTGCAGCCAAACTGAGTTAACGTAATTGGTATCAAGGCCTTGAAAGCAGAGTCTAAAATCTTTAAGTATCAATAAATATTTGTATGATTACATGATGTTATGGTGAAACCAATATAATGTTGCAGTTCCGAAACATACGGGTTTGGATATTTGGCAGAAATTAATACCTTAACCTACCAAATACTCTGAATGATTATGTCAGTCTAGATGAATTTGCTCGATACCCTTTGAGTACAACTTGTACGCTCAGATCTACAAAGTACTGGCCTAAAAGTAAACATATGCCTGCAGGTAGATATATTTTCCAATGTTATATCATGTTAAAATACTAGGATGATGCCAACAAACACACATGCACCGGGAACATTAGAACTGTTTTTTTTTTTTTTTCTCTCATGGGTTTGGTTATGCATAGCTAGAGCAAGAAATGGATGATATAAACTAATATCTGGCTATGTTCAGACAACATCTATTTGATTCCTCATTGCTGATCTGATCCAGTAAACATAGGCGATCTTGCAGATAATGTTAATTACAGTCAGTGAAAGTTGTTATTGGAAACTGAGAAACATGTAACATTTAGATCTACCTTTCTTTTTCAGAAAGACATTTCCACCGTTTCGATGCTCTAAACGTGATTTAACTTATTGACACACTAAAAGTGAGAAGATCAAGGAGTGAGTTTCCAAACTATGTATTAAATAGAATAACAAGTGTATATGAACACCATTCTGTATATACATGTATCCCTCTTATACCAATTTAGGACCGCAATATAGCTTAGATACATATTATATCAACCCTTCAGTAGATAAATTTAAGAATCTAATTTCCACTCAGAAAATAAGCCTTATTACAAATGTTTCAAACTTGTATGTTTTGCGTTTAAACTAAGAGATATGTTGTTAAAAGGTATCAAAACCTAAACCTATATTGGTTAGTGTGACCTCTGTATTATACTCCGTTTAATATGTTATGTGTCATGGTATATGAATAGACAATTGGCAATGACTCTTCCACATTACCTCCCCTTGATACCACCAGGTGTCGCCAGTTTTCAGCGTTGCTGCTATACAGTCTACATTTCGTAAAATTCATCCTCTGACGATCCAGCCGTTTTTGTGTTCCTATGGGCCCATCCAATGTTCATTTTAATTTTGTTGTGCGGATTTATTGATCTCCTGCAGGTTGTATACATTATTTTAAAATTTCAGCCAATTTTGAGTGATTTGTCACTCTTTGGGACTTCTTGTAAAAGTACCATTCCACCACTCTATCATTGACCTCATGCAAGGTCATAATGAGTTAGCGTACCTTTGACTTTTTTCGCTTACTCCGTCCGATTCGGAGCTCTTATTAGCAAAATCACGAAGCGCTGCTTGATAATTATGCTTAGTTTACGGCGGCCTCTCCGATTCCTGTCAGCCATGTTATTAACGTTGTCCAAGTGTGGACTACTAACGGAAAAAAAAATCACGACATAAGTATGAAATTCACCCAACATAAAGCAAAATCAGGAAGATGAGCAGAAAGTCTGTTTAAAAGATATGGAAACTCCCAGATTCAAAATCCAACATAAATCCATAAGAATAGTTTGATGCAGACACTTTATAACCATTGTATGTACCGTTGAAAAGCCAGAGAATTGACTGATCGCATGATACTATACATGATCAAGAAATGTTATGTACGATAATAAACATTATTTGGCTCTTTGAATTCAGCTGCCAGTGCAAACCCATAAGAAAATTTCTAATCATGCCCACACCAAGTGACCCTCTCACAACCCCCGTGAAGGCAGGAAGTAAAGAAGTAAAGGCGCTGATAATAGCCTCTTGTATAATTCCTTCTCTGCCTCTCCATTTCAACACAAGGTACATGTACAACACCCCTATACAGGTATTGATCAGTAACTAAACCTTATAATTCCATATCACATCACCTTACCACACCACCAGTTCCTCCCTTAATATTCATTATCAGGCAAAGCCCATTGCAAAACTGATCGTTAAGTTGTGAATAAACTAAGATTTAATCAATTGTCATTCTTTCTTTTCATTTTTGAAAAATTAAAAAAAAAATGTTGCAAAGTAGCATGCAATGTAACAAAACCAGAGGATTATAAATTCGACAAAGATATCATAAAAAGACATTATGAAGCATGCCGATTAAAGGCTACATTGAATGGTGAGAAAGTCGAAATAAGAATAATTAACTATGATATTAAAATGGTTCAGCAGGTGAGGAAGGAGGAAGGAATATATTATTTGTTAATATTGACAAACGTACAAGTTTTGTAACGTAGCGAGTAATTCTATATGATAAACAACACTATGAAATAAACAAGGTCGAACAAATCACAACGATGAAAATAATGGACGGTAAAAATGATTGATCGTCTCAAATTTGAGAACCAGATGTAAATATTAAACCAATAAATACATGTTGTTTTTTCTCCGTAAGTACACTCCCGACTGAAGATGAGACCACGATAAATCTCAATAAAATACAAAACGAAGAGTACATCATTCATTTCTTGAAAGACAGGGAGGTTTTAAAATATAAAGGATGTAAACATAAACAGTAAGCAATAACAATGTAAATTAAACATGCTTGATATATAAACTACCAGCAGTTAGAATTTCATTCAATCGCATCACTGGTAATAACAAACTAACAAACATCAAAAACGTGAATAACCAAACGAAATGTAGACAATATGTTACCGAAGTAACAATCACATAATAGAAAAAAACAAACAAAAAACAGAAATTAATTTTTTAAAAACATTAAAAACAATTATTCCAAATATACCTATAAATAGTTGAATGCAAGAAACTGCACCTTATTGAATACGACCAAATTAATTAAACTTTAAAGAGCATAAATATTAATGTAAACATGGGAATATTGAAAATTGTATTCAATTTCATTTTATCAACGCATTCAGTCTACACAGTCAGCCATACATTTATTTTCTAAAAGAAACATTTTTATCATTTACAATTTTAGAGCATCAAAAGAACCTTCAGTTGTAAAGAATTACCTATCACGTAGTTAAAACAATTCTAAAGAATTTCTAACAAATATTTGAAAACATTTCAGATGTAAAAATGGTTTTACACCAGATAGATGAAATAAAAAAGAATACACCTTTACAATATATAAATATACAGATTTAAAAGATAAAGTGTTTCCAGAATTTTTATTTTATATCTAGTGGTACTAATTTAAATTTAGCTCTATAAAAATATTGGTACATTCAAGATATGGGATGTTTATCTTATCCAATATTATATTTTTAAAGTAGAAACTGTATATTGATACAGTAAATGGGGAAACGTAATACGAATTCTCAAGATGGAACTATAATGTTAAATAGCTGGTGCTGCAATCAATGAAAATATGTAATCAGACAGAGAGAAATTACGCATGATATACAAAATAAAAGAAAATAGGAAATAGAACGTCTTGGATATTTACGAAAGAAAAGCAATTTCACAATACCTTTAGTTAAATAATAGATTTCAGATTCAAACAGCTAAACATGTTGTGCGATTCAATGCCATACATTAAATTGTTTACCTCACCTTATCCGGGTGAACATCGCAAGTACATAGATCGAGATAAAGATTTCCTAGGTAAAGCTCAAAGCTCAATGCTTTTACATACAAGCCATGAAATATTTTTATCTGCACGTTCAAATTGACAGTAATCACTTTATAAGTACAATGTGTCCTGAGATTACAGCAGATCCGGATAAACTTGGCATTACATTATCTGCTTACTTTATTTAATTGCAACATGTAAACTATATGCCCAACAATTTGTCATATCAGCAAACACATTTCTTGTTTGTTAACACATGCATAAACGTCTGCCTGAATGTAAATCCTTTTTCCCGACAATGATGCATTCGAATCAAATAACAAAAGCATTGATATGAAACAGTTGAATTTAATCTGTAATATTTTGTTTTTTAAATTCCATCATAGCGTGTCTCGTGATACCAAATAGAAAAGAAGAGAATGGGCCAAAAGAAAATAAAACTGTACAAACAGGTTTTGTGACACTACTCATTCTGGTGTGTTATCTATTTACAAGCATAAGCATAACCCTGCAAGTAACAAAGATGAACCTATTGAATACAGACATGAACCTAATGAATGTGGACAAATATAACCTAACTGAATATAGACTAAAATTAACCTACTAAATGTATAAAAAGATGAACCGGCTGATTGTAGACAAAGATGAACATACTGAATGTATATAAGGATGGACCCACTAAAATGGATTTACATCTTTATGCAAGATAGTAAAGGGGATGAAAAGATGTAAGAGGATGCCAAGGTTGTATTTTAAAAATATCAGCAATAGCAAAACACCTATAACACAGCCCTTCGGAACAATATCAGAAATTATTAATCGTTAATTGTGCTTTCATGCCAGGAGAGTACGTCTATGTTATAGACAAATATATCATGGTACAATGTTAAGAGAGCAAAACATATATGAAAGTAAAATTATACAGTGTTGCTATGTAGCGAAATATTATTTATGTGGCAGAGTGAGACGGTGATGACAGGTGGTAAATTTGACAATAGGTGTTTTAGTGAAATGTAGCAGCATTATATGGAAATCAAAATTGGGACTACAATTGCTATCGCCAATGTTGAAACAACATACATACATCCATACATACATACATACATACTTACATCCATCCATCCATCCATACATACATGCATACATACATACATCCATTCATACATACATACATACATACATTACACACTTACGTAAGTGTAAAACATCCATCCACTATCCATCCATCCATCCATCCACCCACCCGTCCGTCCGTCCGTCCCTCCATCAATCCATCCATCCATAGATACATACATACATATATTCGCAGATACATATCCATAACAGTTTTTATAGTGCACCTGGTCTCCAGAGGCAAAGATAAAATAAAGCATAACTGAGAATAAGGAAATCAATATTTGACCTCAAAATACATTAATGATATTTGCTGAATTTGGTTAAAGAGAGCGATCATTACATAGACTTTTGAATGAAATATAAAGTGGCATACAAGGCTTTGAATTGTGCAATAGTATGAATGGAAACATGTTCAGGTTCTATGGGAACAACGTAATCTAGCTTGGTTTAACGTTAATAGTTTACAAGCATAGTTTGCAGTTTGTTTAGTTAATGCAATATTGGTAGGTAGTCTTCCAAATGATAACGAAACGTTCTTAGAGTGAAGACTTCCACAATCTTCAACATGACATGAAATCAATAAATACACCCTGAAATGAACAGGGAAGAGATTAATTTTGCCCCCGAACAAGTCCTACCGACACAAATAGATTGTTAAGTATATTTAATTTGTACTGTGTGTTTGACATTGTTCAGTAACTGAGGACAGAGACCTATCTCACTACTTACATGTTTTGTTGTTCTTATAAGTTACATAGATAGTATTTCTCTCTGATTATATGTTATATATTAAAATAATTAGTCCATGGAAGTAAACATGTTTATGTGCTCTTATGATCTTGGAAGTTTCTAGAAGTAGCTTCCTTATGAACGTAATTAAGAATTCCATTAAAATGGCAGTCTATTTCCCAAACAAGGTTTTTGTGAGATTTTTTCATTTGGTAAAGTATATAAAGTTGTTTAGTTAGAAGTTACTCCGTGACTAAATTACAGTTTTGGAAATTATTGTGAATTCATTCAAGAATATCTTGGATTATATCATAGTGATACAAAAAGACCGTTAGAACATCACAACTCTTCCAGACTTTGTCACATCAGCAAGTTCAGTATCGGAATTCAATCGGACCACAATCGAATTTCATTCGGAAAATTCTATACTTTTGGTCGTGTGAAAGAACATTTAGTACTTCTCGCAATACCGCAGGTTAACTTCAGATTTATGTGTCTTTCTTTACGTAATGATTATCTATATCTCCCAATGTTTGACATTTGAAATGCTCAGTGACATCCATAACGTATTATAGTTTTTGTTCAAGTATTCTTTTTTTTTCTTACATGTCTTCTTTAGCTTTTAGAATACCCTAAGTCCTCTATCATTCTTCGTCATTCAAATGTACGACTGTACTATTTTTAAATTGCGCATGGAAGGTATTATGTGTCATGCTGTATTAGACATCAGCAGCATCATTTTGCACTCAATCTTATGATTTTTGACCATTTGAGCGATTATAATTTCACAAAGGCACTTGATTCTTGGAATTTATATATATGGCTTACCCAAATATCACAGAGTGCAAAGTAGATTCACAGTGTATCTCAAGAATAATTTCGAACCACAGCCGGATGAATTACTAACTTTTCCCGATGTTAGACATATGTATGTCTGAGTAAGCGATCGAGAGGAAAAACGAGAGCGTGGAGATGTATAAATAGTAAATAATTTTAGATAGCTGCAATTTGAACTAACAATTCTTTCGCTAAAAGCAGTCAAATCATAAAGTATGATACATTTATTTTCTGTACCAGACTCACTAATTTGTTTTGATGTTGGACATAATCATTTATTTCTCGGCTTCGTTCCTATCATTCTTACCATTTTCCCTTTTAAATATATGCCTCATCATATTTGCATAAATGTTTAATCACCTCACACTTTCACGATGTATTGAATACGAATATAATCTCTAAAACCACACCTGTAATCACACCCAGTCAAATTATGTTTTAAATGTAGTCAAGGCAAAGATGTTATGAAATGTTGCTCCGTTTAATCTGATTTGCAAATGTTCAGACTTACAATAGTGTTGTCCTGCTCTTTGAAGGATTCGGCGTGAAAGAATGCTCATTATTGCCCTTTAGTTTTGCAATTTTTGAATTGGGTCCAATAACAGGTAGACTGTGCTTAGCAAGGATGTGATGCCCAATCAACACAGTATGATGTTACTGGTCTCTGTACACTACTATATGTACTGTATGTGCTGCCGAAACAGCATTAAACGCTGTTATTTGTCTCTCCTACACTACTGACTGTGATGCCCATGCAAGACTATATGCTGTTATATGTTTGTCTACACTAATAAATGTGATGCCCCGACAACAGTGGATGATTTTATTTTGCTGGTATACAATACGAGATAAATTCATAATGAAGAAATTTAAAACTTCGGAATATGATACAATGGGAGTATCATCATATATTATGGAGAGTATCATACATATTACGAAGAGTATCAACATCTATTACGGAGATTATCAGCATCTAGTACAGCGTGAATAACAGCATTCATTGAGGGGTTATCAACAATTCTTACAAAGAGAGAGAGAGAGAGAGAGAGAGAGAGAGAGAGAGAGAGAGTATCAACATTTGTGACAGAGTGTATCGATATTTATTAAAGATAGAGAGAGCTATCACAGAGAGATTAACAACATTTACTTTGGATGGTATACACATTTATTACAGAGTTATGGTTAGGGTTATTTTACAGCGTGCCAATATTTATTACACACACACATAAACAGACACACACACATAAAAACACACACGCAAAAAAGCACACACACGTAAACACAAACACATATTAACACACACATAAACACACGCACAAACATACAGTCACAAACATAAACACGCACAAAAAACACACACATAACACATAAACACACACACACACATATAACAAGACGCACTTAAACACACACACACACAAACACACACCCACATAAACACACACACAGCACACATAAACACACACACACACACACACACACACACACACACACACACAAACACACACACACACAACGCACAAACACACACACACATATAAACACAAGCCGGTTTTCATTAGGCAAGGTATTCTTATTTGTTTCTTTCATTAACCATAAATCTTTCTTAGAAAAATTAAAAAGTCCTGAAACTATCAAAATAATGGATGAATCTATGTGTCAATTTATTCATCCATGCATTGATAAATTGATCGATTTATAGCCCATAAAATCAATCAATCCCTCAAATCACTAAATACACTGGTGTTGTTCCGTCTTTCGCTCCAATACAAGTTTAATTGCTTTTTGAAAATACTATTAAAATGTTCTAATTCTATGACGTACTGGGAGCAACTGTATCAATATTTAAAAAGATTTACTTTTCAAACAGCTGTGGCCATAACAATATGTAACTATAATATAAGACTCAGATTTTGATTTTGATTTCAAATGATATTATTATTATTATTATTAGTAGTAGTAGTAGTAGTAGTAGTAGTAGTAGTAGCAGTAGTAGTAGTAGTAGTAGTAGTAGTATTGTTTCAAATAGAATGTTGTGCAAAATGGCTCAAAGAAAAAAAGCTAAAAAAGTTTCGTGCCTGGTGATATGTCTGTGCGTGTATGTGACTCAAATTAATGCATATCCTATTCAATCAGAAGCGATAGTACAGATGTATTTTTAGTTTAGGAAAGTTTAGTAAATAGTGGCACGAGGTTTACCTTTCCCACCCACAGGAGTTAAATTCATGACCCACACGAGTGTTGCTTCACAACCTACTCTGAGCAGCTATAGTGCTAACATCTAGGATGCGTTGTACAAGAACGATGTATATAAATCTTCGATTAGTGGTTTTATATCAAATCTAGGATGACTAATTACCAACTATTAAAGTTCACTGTCATAAATCCAGGCTATTTCTACCAACCTATACATCGAAATCCATGTTTTACTGATATATTGGGCTTGCCTGCAAAATCTTTTTGAAATATCGTTGTAATCAAAGTTTTTGTAAATGTGCCATTGTACAGTCCGATCAAAGTGATCCTTCCCCACAGACGGTTACAATTAGGCAATTTGTTTTAGTTTTGCGAATTCCCTCTCACCGGTTTAGGAAATGCGATATCAGTCACATTGACTAACAAACGACAGAAAGATTGTATTAAAATATCTTTTTTTCAAAAATTATTGTAGGTATAATCTTCTAAGAGATTGGCTTCTTATTTCAACAATTTGTTTCTTATTACGCCAAAACCACACACTAAAGTCAGTTGTGTATCAAAAAGATCCATTGATGAAACTAATGTGATTCAGTGGGCTTTTATTGCATGTTTGGATTTCTTATTGTCATCAACGTAATAGAGGATTATTGTAAATGTGTCTCACTATAAATATTGTGTACACAAGAAGACTTCTAATCGCGAAATATGTTTGTAAAATGATGCGTGAAGAAAAACATCTTGAGTAAAATAATTCAGATATATTCTGAATTTCTTTTTGGAATTCTAAAAGCAATTCCATCTGTCTTTTGGATCAGTAATAAATCTATTTTGAAATCTACAACAATCCAATCTTTAGTAGAATTGTTGAGTCTGAAATGTATGTAGAACTTGAAACCAAAACAACTAAACTAGGATTTCTTTCGCAGGATTGCACGAGAGAGAGAGAGAGAGAGAGAGAGAGAGAGAGAGAGAGAGCAGAGGTAGTTACAATATATAAAATTTAACGTTGCTGCTCTTCTTTTATTATAAATCATTATATTTGCATTACGAACCAGCATGTTTTTATTTTCATGCTACTGGCATATTTTCTACAGTATATCAATACACATCTTTGTTCTAATTAGACAAAATTTATGTTCTTGCTCATAAACATGCAATGATTTCGGTTAAAATAAATAAAGGTGCCGAATAGCATTCATACTGACTCATTACTTGTAAGAATTATTTCAAATTAATTTCATACCTCAGCGTCATTGGTTATTGCATAATAGTTGAAACACGTTGTATAATAGTTGAAACACGTTGTATAACAGTTGCAACACGTTGTGTAATAGTTGAAACACGTTGTATGACAGTTGAAACACGTTGTTTCAATACATTTGATTGATATGACTTAAAGTAATATTTCTTTAACTCACAAAAGATGAATCAGATGTTGGATATTGTCATGGTAATGATAACTGTCATATTGTATCAGGCCCCAAAAATTACATCCATGTAATCAAATAATCTTACTATTCATTAGATTTTGCCCAATCACATTGAAATCTATATTAACAATTAAAATTAACTACGGTATAATTTTTCATAAATTCAAAAAAAAATTAACAATGAAGACTGAGTGGAGGATAAAAAGGTGAATGATGTGAATAAAATGAGAAGTTTTAATTATCTCCTTTACACATATGTACATTAGTCTCCAACACTTATAAAAAACGTTAATACATATAGCAAGGTAAGCAAGTCAATTGTACTGTCGATAATTAAATTGACCAGCTGGATAGTCATTCTGATAGTCATTAGTCATTTAGATACAGTTACTAGTCCACTGGCTCGATTAGACTAACTGACACGAATCAAGTTATAAATTCCAATAGAGTCATTATTACATATTGTTTAGTCGTGGGTCGTAAAATGGGCAACTCTTCATATCTGACACCATGGCTAAAGCAAACAAAAATACTATAGCATATATACACCTTGTTACTAGTCTATGCCCTTAAGGTAAGTAATTGAAAGGAGTAAATAGCAACAAGCTTTGCAAAATTCAACAAATAATTTCCCATGAATACAAAGTGAAAATGAGAAAAAAAAACAAAATTACAATATTGAGAATTAAAAGCCAAAATAACACAAGAATTACAGACACAAGCCTCATTAATTTAAAGCTCTTGTATGACAAATTAAGTCCAATGATGAAGTGTTGTTGTGTCTGTAATGAGCCGTTTAAACATACTGATGTACCAACAGTCTTTTGTCGAAACACAGTAATATAATTCCAGCTTTGAATTCACTAAAACTCCCAGTAAATGTTTCTGTCCAAGAATATTGCTTTTATAAGCACTCTGTATTTCCAGAGAAAATTATGACTGAATTAAAACATTTAACGAGATAATTTGACCCCAACACTACATACAACAATAAAGCAATTTGACTTTTCTAGATCTCATGAACGAATGAATAATCTTTCCAGGGGCAAAATTATCCGCTGCCTGACTTCAGCTCACAAGTAGCAATTCATAAAACATCAATTACTTGTTGAAAAAACCTTCTAAAACCTTATTTTTTTTCCGAAGTAAACTCTTATTTATTATTAGAAACTCTGTTACGAGAATTATAATATATAACCTCAACAATGTTATGTATACCAGGCAAATTGTAGGGAATCCCAATGACCTAGACCAGACTCTAATAAACATAATTTGTTCCATTATTAATGATCCTGATAATACACCCAGACACAGAGAACACAGGTTAGGTATATATTAGTTATTTACTTAATGATTTAAAAAAAAAATCAACAATTCAGGTCAAGTAGAAAATAAATTATATTTAGGACAAGATTATGTCAAACATATAATTTTACATTGCTATATAATGCAAAGGAATTAAAAACAAATATTAAAAACACTTATAAAGTAATGTAAATTAAATATATATATCCACCTGTATACAGCCACCAAATGTCTAAAAATCATTTAAATGACGTTTGTTCTTATATTTTTAAAGTGCATTATCTGGATGTAGGAACAAAACATAACTCTCAAAAGACATAAACAAAAGCAAAATAAAACTCAACACAAACACGCACAATAATCATGTTATGGTTACATGATTACTTGACTGTTTTGCTGGCCAAAGATCCCTCACTGCACGTTAGTAATTATATCATCATCATCATTGGCAGCTCAGTCTCGGGAGACCATGTGAGTAGCGCCCTTAGAGTGTTGTCTGTCTCTGGGATTTTGGCATCGTCTGTTGTGGCTGTGCAGGCCGATGCGCGAGTGACAGTCCCTATTGCAGTTGGTGCAGACGTACTGGGAAGTCTGACTTGCTTGGGTTGCTGCTGCGCTCTTCTTTCTCTCACGTTTCTCTGCTGCCTGCTGGACTCTCCTCCCATCAGCGACTGCTATGCCCTTGCTGACCGTCAATCTCCAGGTGCCTCGGTCCTCGGCCTGCACTTCCCAGCTGTCTGGTGAAATGCCGCATGCCTTCATGTCCCTCTTGCACACATCCTTGAAGCGGAGTGAGGGGCGGCCGACTCTTCTGGTGCCAGTGGCCAGGTGACCATATACGATGTCCTTTGGCAGCCTCCCATCCTCCATGCGTCGGACGTGTCCCAGCCATCGAAGGCGGCGTTTGCTCAGCAGGGAGTACATGCTTGGGATACTTGCACGCTGAAGGATCTCGCTGTATGGGACGTGGTCTTGCCAGCTGATTTTCAGGATGCGTTGTAGGCACCGTATATGGAAGGAGTTGAGTCGACGCTCTTGCCTCATATAGGTGCTCCAGGTCTCACTTCCATATAGGAGGGTGCTCAGAACGCAGGCTTGGTAGACTCGAGTCTTGGTGTGCACTGTCAGCGCGCTGTTTTCCCACACCCTCTTTGTTAGTCGGGCCATGATGGTGTTTGCCTTTCCAAGCCTTCTCTCCAACTCCACATCAAGCGAAAGAGTGTTGCTGATGGTTGACCCCAGGTAAATAAAGTTGTTGACTACTTCCAGGGTGGCGCCGTCGATTCTGATGGAAGGGACAGTGGTGACATCTTGAGCACTGACGTTTGTCTTTTTTAGGCTGATGGTGAGCCCGAGCTGCTTGCAGGCATAAGCAAAACGGTCTCCCAGTCTCTGGAGGGCATCCTCGGTGTGGGTCACAAGAGCCGCGTCGTCAGCAAAGAGCATCTCCCTGATGAGTACTGACCTCACTTTGGTCTTCGAGCGCAGTCGTGCCAGGTTGAACAGCCTCCCATCGGACCTGGTGTGCAGATATACGCAATCAGTGGACGTGCTGAAGGCGTAGGACAGGATCAGGGAGAAGAAGATCCCGAAAAGGGTTGGTGCCAACACGCAGCCCTGCTTCACGCCGCAGTTAATGGGGAAGAAATCTGAGGTGGATCCATCATACAGTACTGTACCCTTCATATTTGTATGGAAGGAGATTATCATGCTGCGGAGTTTTGGGGGGCAGCCGATCTTCCCAAGAAGTTTAAATAGGCCCTTCCTGCTGACCAGGTCGAAGGCCTTGGTGAGGTCGATGAACATCATGTAGAGTGGCTGACCTTGCTCTCTGCTCTTCTCTTGGAGTTGTCGGAGGGAGAAGATCATGTCTGTTGTCGACCTTCCTGCTCTGAAGCCGCACTGGGATTCCGGATACACGCGGTCCGCCAGCAGCTGCAGCCTGTTTAGGAGGATGCGGGCAAACACTTTGCCAACGATGCTGAGAAGCGAGATTCCTCTGTAATTGTTACAGTCACTGCGGTCTCCCTTGTTTTTGTAGAGGGTCACAATGGTGGCTTTTCTGAGGGATGCAAGCGTCCGTTCATTGGGACATTTTTTGTAAGCTATGAAGGCTTCTCGTTTGTCCTCGATTACTGGTTCCATCCTTGAAAGGTGTGCGTTGAACCAGTCCTGGCTGGGCCGTTCTTTCTTGCCAAACTTGGACATGGCTGTGCTATAGATGGCATCCTTCATGGCGTTCCACTTGGCTGTGGCATCGTGCTCTGGCAGGTCCTGGAGAGCCTGATCCAGGGCGGACACATACTCCTCCACCTTGGAGGGGATATACATCTGCGCAGTGTTGATGCGAGGGCGACCTTTTGGTTTGGAGCGGTGTAGTCTTCGTGACTGTAGGCGCACCCTGCTGCACACGAGGGCGTGGTCGGAGTCGCAGTCTGCGCTGTGGTAGCTTCTGGTAGAGAGGATGCTGTTCAGGGCAGAGCGCCTGGTGATGACCAAGTCGAGCTGGTGCCAGCGATGAGACCTGGGGTGTTTCCATGATACTTTGTGTTGTGGCTTACACTTGAAGAAGGTGTTTGTAACGCACAGGTCATGATAGGTGCACAGCTCCAGCAGTCTTTGACCATTTTCATTGGTCTTTCCAGTGCCATGATATCCGAGGCAGGTAGGCCATGACTCGTGGTCAGCACCAACTCTAGCATTAAAGTCGCCGAGG
>JAECUM010021475.1:0-38401 GCA_016617855.1 Megalonaias nervosa | reverse complement strand
TGTATGATACTGTATTTTGCAGGGCAAGTAAAGTTTTGAGAGACTAGAGTATATCCATTGGAATAGTGTCACATGTTACATCTTGTTGAACAAAGGCTCCAAAGGTTGTTTGGGGACATCATTTTATCAAGGAATAACAAGGACAGGTGGGTTTTTCTTTGTCTCTCTTCACTCACCCCTTCACACTCTGATTCAGCAATTTGCTTCTCTCTGTCCATTGTCCAGTTTAGTTTTGTGGAGTTTGATGACATTTTCCAGTACATGATGGGCTATACATGACAGCCAGTGTATTTGGTGGAGGAATGCCTTGGGAAGAATAGCCTACACATGGGAATGCTACTGGCAAGCTTTTTCGTGTACCCACATTGGTCCAACTGATACTTGAATTCATGTGGATAGAGGCAATGTGGGAGTGATCTGTAAAGGCGAGTGCCTCAGACTACTCGGCTATCCAGGGACCCCCCCCCCCATTGCCCCATCCTTTTGCTATGAGTTAGCTATAACTCATAAGAATTAGAATTATCAGGTTTTTGAGAACCATTTTACTTTTCAATATTAAAATGTTTGCATATTGATGATGACTTTCCTGACTTGTTAGGAGAATATATTTTTACAATTCTGTCTCCTGGTAAACTTGACAAAATTTAGATGTGTGAAAATTTTGTGATTGATAGTATTTGTTTTAATGTTTGTATTTATGTTCTGAATAAAGGTTTTTGGCAAAATCCCTGGAGGAAAGAAAGATGGGAATTGGTATGCTATTGCACATCTATACATTTTTGCGTGCATAGTATCAGCTTATATGCACTGGTGAGTGTGTATTGTGTAATTATGTCATGCAAGTCACCATGTCAGTTTAACTTAAAGGTGTCAGTATGTCAAATTCAAAAGCAAAGCAGTTTTTATCATTAGGACCAAGGGTCAAAGTAATTCATTTCCTGGATGGTGGTAAAAGTAATGATTTCAACACAGAAATGTAAGTCACATTTTGCCAGTGTGACAAGTATTTCATATCGTCATCTATTTGCATGTGAATTAAAGCTGTCTGCAATGAAAAAAGTTCATCTTTGAGAAGATGTATGAGTTACATCCCTTTTCATTAGGGTCAGGTGTTTTTCAGTATTTAAAACTTGTCTGTAAAGCCAGGCAAAGTTTCAGTTTATGTGTCACCAAAACAGCGATACATTGCTTTTGATTTCCTTCTCATCACAGGCCTCGTGTATAAGGAAACTGTCTCTTGGTGTCAGTGAGTTGAGCAACAAGCCAGTCCAGATATTGTTGAAGCATAAACAGCTGTTTCAAAACCTAATTTATACAAGCTGGCCAAACAGAGAGTCAGTCGTCTGTTTTACAGTCATTTATAAGCTGTCAATGATTTATCATGGTGCACAAAACAAACTTTGATCAGTGATTATTAACCTATATGATGGAATAAAGTGAGCAGGATACAGTAATTTTGTGTGGAACATAAATATGGAAGAGAACAACATATATGCATATTTTATGATTTTGTTGATTAGTGCATATACAACAGTCTTGATAATATAATGATACTAATAATAATAATAATACTTGGTGCATGGTATTGGTTCAGAAATCATTTTTTTGAAGAGTGAACCTGTGTACAGATGGCCAGTTTTGCCTTTTTTCTTAGGTCGGACACTATTGACAGTTTTACTGTAGTTGTGAAGAGTTCGAAGACCTACAGTTCTCCTTTGCAGCAGATTTTGAGTAGAAAAATGTAGGACAGGAAATTGAAGCCAGCAGTGGAGGTTATGGAATGTGACAAATGTTAGAAATTTTGGTCAACATGATGTATATTTATGTTGGTCAGTTGCTGTGGGTTTAATGCCATATTTCAGCACATGATAGGCTATATATTGTGGCCAGTATAACTAGTGGAAGAAGAACTTGGGGGGGGAAACTCGTGGAAGAACCACTGACCCATGGGAAGCTACTGACAAGCTTTCTCACATACCCACATTGGTCGAGCCCAAGTCTCAAACTTGTACACACACAGGCTTGATATCGGTTATATGTAAAGGTGAGTGGCTTAGATCACTCTGCCACCTGTATCCTTATATAAAGTTACAAATACTGGATACTGCTTATGGATATATGGCTACTTTCCACTGACATAAATATAACTAATGGCATAAACACTCTAGGGGACAGATCTCAATTTTAAGACTGCTTTACACAATTATAAATAAATATTGTATAGAAAGGTTTAAAATTACCACATGCAACTCAAAAGGTGTATGAGAAGTTGACCAGGATTATGATTGCATACTTGTACATTAGTTGATGTGAGGGCAGACAAAAATAAAAATGTTCCCCATTATTATTTTTTTGGTCTCATTATTATTGTTTTTTTAATCTGTTTCTCAGGCATGCATCTCAGTTTTTATACTTACCCAGTATACACTGTATGTGTTTGTACAGTTATTTTCATCAGTCTTGTGTTTTCATTGTAATGGTAAAAAATTGAGGAAACAAATATTATTAAAGGCACTGGTTCTTGTATTATTAAGGGTACCAGTTCTTGCGCTAAAGTTTATACTCATAAATTTTGTTTTCTATTCCAGATTATCTAAGATATCTTTTGTGAATATGCTTAATATGTTGTTTTTCTTTAAAACAGATACAGACAAATATTCAGCATGGCAGTAGCTAAACCTCCAACAGCCAGTACACAATACTATCGCAGATCATTGCCTGAGATTTGCATTGGTTTTTGTTCTAAAGAAGGCAAAGTTCTCTTTAAAGAAGCAATGAATCAGGGATACATGGACTGCTATTTCAATCTTGCAGCACAGTTTCGGACACAGGATGAACCTGCCTACTGTGGCCTGACTACCCTTGTAATGATACTTAATGCACTTGCAGTGGATCCAGGAAAGGTAAGGATTAATGTTAGAGAGACCTGGTCTAGAAATACTAAGAATATAATTGTCTTCTCAGCTTGTTCTGTCATAAACAAGGAAATTGTTTTAAAGGTAAAGAATGTTTGACATGATAGCTGCACATTTAGATCACAAGAAAGCATGTTTGGAAATTAATCTCAATAGTTTCAGCTTCCCAGCAACTGAGATTCCCTTGAAATTTCCTACATGTCCATTTTTGTAAAGTATATATGCATGTGCAAGGGTACTTTGATTTTCACCAAGTTCATGTTACAAAGATATGAAAATTCTAAATTAAAGCTATGGGTGAGCACACCATGAAAAAGTGCCTTCCCTATGTCCCATGTGTGTTTTACTGGAACAGTCCTAAGCATAAAATAGTCCATGCCCATTTAAAAGCCCATTTAAAAAGTTTAACTAACCAGAGCTGCCAGACAGGAGATTTCACCCCAGCCTGCCAGGTAGATCTTTTCTCTCATTTCCACCTAGTGAATCTTGTCTCAAACAGTTAGACTGAAAATATTTTTTGTCATATTGCTAGATAAACCTTGTCCCAAGTTGCCAGACAGGGGATCTTGTCTCTGGTTGCCAGAAAGCTCTTATCTTGATCTGCCTGAGGTAGATATTTCTCAGACTGCTTGATGTTGAATCAGATCCCATGCTGCCAGGCAAGATATGTTTTTTTTTTTTCCATAGCTGTGAAAGGAGATCTTAAGTTGCCATGCATGGAAACTTGCCCAAAGGTGCCAGATGATGGATCTTATCCAGTCCTGCCAGAGAAAAGATCTTCAGCCACGATAGTGTGCTCTACTATTCATAGTCTATAGTCAGAGTATGGACTCTCGGACAGCTTGTCGCAAGCTGCCAGTGAGATCTTTTTGTAAGCTGCAAGGATAAAGGTTGTTCAACAAAATGTTAGACGGAAGAGCTTTTCTGAAACTGAAACAATAGATCTTGTCCAGTGCAGCAGGATGGACCTTTTATTTTCAGACTGCCCAACATGTTTGGTTCTAAGCAGGATGAAAATCTTAATCCAGGCAGCCAGACAGAGCATCATGTGTCAAGCTGACAAATAGATCTTGTATTCAATCACTAGGCACTCTCAAGCTGCCAGGTAAAGGATTTTTTATCAGGCACGAGACATGGCTTGCTCTTAGAAGAAAGACAAGTGATCTTGACCTAAGCTGCCATTAAGTAGATCTTGTTCCAGTCAGCTAGCCAAACTGTTATTTGTGTTTTTATTCAAGATAGTACATCTCACACAGTCAGACACTGATTAATGTCCTAAGCTGCAAACAGGTCATATCCAAAGTTGCTATATGGTCGTCTTCCATATTGCATAGACAGGGAAATCTTGCCCCACATTGAAAAAAAAGAGCTGTTTCCAAAGTGCTCAGAAGGAAATTTTAATTTCGACTGCCAGACAGAGATTCTTTCCCAAGATGCTTGAAGGGGATCTTGTGCCAGGTGGCCAGGCCATGGATCTTTTCCTGGGATGTCATACAAGAGATCTTGTCCTAAGCTAGCACATAATCTTATCCCAGGTTTCCAGATGGGAGTTCAGATTGCTGGACAGATTGCTGCCCCATCTGCAGGACAGATCATTACAAAGGTTAGGAGAATCTTGTGTCTAGATTAATCCTGCTAGACAGGGTATTTTGTTTGTGTCAAGTTGTCATGCAAAACCTCTTATTAAGGGTTGCCAGACAGTAAATCTTGTCCCAATTTGTCAGATATGGGATCTTGTTCCAAGCTTTTAGACATGTTGTCTTATTGATGACTGCCAGAAAGTAGACCACTTTACAGATTGTTAGATGGTGGATTTTTTCTCAGGCTGCCAGATAGGTCTTGTCAGAAACTTGCAGACAATATATTTTGACTAAGGCTTTCAGACAGGGAATTGTGTTCTAGAATCTTGTGGACAAGATTATCCCTTCCCTAGGACAATCTTCTTGTCCCAGTATGGTCACAATGTAAGTTTGGTGGGACACGAGAGAAAAAGATTAACACTCATGGACAGTTTTCTTGTCCTAGTATGCTCTTTGTGTAAGTTGGATGAGACACAGGTCTTCATGTATCAAGCAAGGATTATGGAGTAAAAGATTAAGCCCCCCATGGACAGTTGGTCTTCTTATCCCAGTATTGTTTCTTTGTCAGTTTGATGTGACATAGGACTAAATACATCAAGGATCTTGCAGGAAAAGAATACCCCCCCCCCCCCACAAAACAGTGGTGTAGACAACATCCATTATCCCCAATCAAACCAAGGTGACCACATCAGAGGACAAATATATGGAAAAGGAAGATGAAGGAAGTGATTGAAATACGACAGCAGAAGCCAACGCTAAACAGGGATGAGAAGCTTGAATTACCACCCATCTACATCAGTCTCTTCGTATCACGTGACCATTATAGGTGATGTGATCAACATTAGTCACTGATGAAGGCAGAATGATATTGCCCAAAACTTCTAACTCTTAAGATATTTATGCCCGGAGTATGGGAAATTACTAATGATCATTGTTTGTGGGAGATATTATTTTCCTCCATAATTTTTATACATGGAATAATAGGTCCCATTAAACTTAACACAATGAGCATACTGGGACAAAAGGATTGTTTGAGCGGGGCATTCTTTTCCTACAAGGTCCTTGGGGATAGGGGTGTGATGTCATAGAGGCAGGAATATATTTATGTGGCAAGATTCCTTACTACTCGTTGAGTTTCCAACCAGTCATATAATTCTCATAATGTGTACTTAAAGGGCATTCTATAACACTGGTAGATGGACTCATAGAGCTTTATTTATAAATACTCCATACATGTTATATTGATGCAACCAGTTGTGAATCCTCATCAAACTTGGGCTCCGGCTTTTCGAAGTAAGTATGCTCGTGATGATAAATAAAGGTATCTAATACACTGACGGTCATAAAACTTTGCAGTCTGAATCATTTGCTTTATTCAAGACAATCTACTTATTGCAAGTCTGTTGACAGTTTTCCTTACGATGTTTGTAGAGTTGTCCTATTCATTAGAATGTTGTTGTTGTTGTTGTTGTTATAGGGTTTAACGCCATTTTTCAGCACAAGATAGGCTATACATAGCGACTAGTATTAATGGTGGAGGAAGAACCCGGGAGAACCTGGAAAGAACCACCAACCCACGAGAAGCTACCGGCAAGCTTTCTCACATAACCACATTGGCTGAGCCCGAGACTCGAACCCACGCAGACAGAGGTGAGATGGCAGTGATCTGTAACAGTGAGCGCTTTAGACCACTTGGCCACTCGGGGCCCCTTAGAATGTTTTTCTTCTGTTAATCTTGGATTGGTTGATTTTATTCATGCCACAATTCAAAACTTGTGCATTCAGATTTCTTCTCAGTTTTACAGAACTAAAATCACTGCTTGCATGCTTGTCTTGTGGTTTCTTGAAGATAATATTTGACTGGTAAATGCATGAATAATTAAAATAATTTGAACAAGTTGTTGTGGTAAAAAGGAAAATTTATGTCCCCTCCATTCTTGATTAGAAAATATGTATGGTTTTAGTCACCTTGCTTAATATGTAGTTGTTGCATTTAATTAGTAACATGAGATTCCTTTCTTTTTTTTTAAATGAAACTGTAATTGTTAAATTGGTCTATTACTAATGTAAAGAAATGTAATTTGTGTTAAAAATAATGCTAAATGGCCAAATATCTTTATCATTAGCATTTAAAAAATGCAGATTGTTTAAGTATGAGTTTTCTTTCCAGTTGTCAGACAGTCATAGTATTGCTATGTTTTCTCCACTGTATTGCCAGTGTATCACTTGAGTATTGTCACAGTATTGCTGTAACTTGCCCCCCATCTTAAAATCAATTCATCTGAAAAGACTAGATTTTTTTCTGTTATTTTTACACCCCTGCCCTGTCCAGAAAAATAGAATGGTTGGTCCATTGTACTTGTATATTGATCACTCAACCCTTATTCACGTTCTGCTAAAGAGAGGCTCACAATCAATGAGGTTTCCAACAATTTCACAATTTCTACATGCTCAGGTGGTAAATTCTGATGACCGTGGCATATAACTCTGCTTTTGCAATTTTGGACTGTACGACTTCTGGTGAATGTACAGTCTGTATTTCATTACGATTTGTATATAAGGATAAATATTTAGGGGCCTTTGAACAATTTTGATTTCTGAACATTGCAGAAATCTACATGCTTATGGATCAAAATTGAAAATAAAAAATGAAGTTGGAGAGGCACTCATTTTTTTAAATATCAATCAGTATAAACAGGATTTTGAAGTTCGTAATTAGTTCATGTGAACATTCTGTAGATGTGTCACAATTACAGAAGACACACACTCCATATCAGTTACATGAGTTGCTACCAGCTGTTTGAAGTAAATGGATTTAAATATACTGTAATGTCCTTAGTTCCTTTAGGATGAAAAACATTGTTGAAAGCTTTAATAAGCTGCTAATCCCCAGACTTAGCTTAGTTGTCAAACAGTTGCATAGGTACTGCTTAATATTCTCAGCTAGCAATACAGTACTAAGTCAATGTCAGCAAGGGACAGTTTATTGTTATTCATGCTGTACAAGTGAGTATTAATTGTAGGTAACCATTGAAAAATGATGAACAGAAATAGAACTGTTGCCTATTCATAGGTCATATGCTTCACTTTGTACACACACAGTTTATAACTTTTGATACAATTAAGTAGACAATCTTTAGAATGTAGAGGGCTTTACAGATTATGCCCAGCAGGAAGCTGTGTCATAATTTACCAGTTTCTTGGATGAACTTCAGAATAAAAATGCAGCAAAATGGGTGTCTTTCATGCAAATTAGAAAACCCTTTTTTGGACATGTCCAATGGACAACTCACAATATGAGAGTGGCCTAATCTAGATGTAGAGGGGCATTAGGCTATCAGATTTTTGGGAGCTCTGCGGCCTCTTGCCAGTGTATTGTCAGTGTTTTTGTCAGAGGATTGTCACTGTACTTCATTTTGTGCATGGTTTTTTTTCCCCAAGACCAGTACTTTCAAAATAAAGACATTTTTTGAAAACTCCATTGAAATTGTGCAGAAAAATGCAAAATGTGTATGAAATATTTAAACTTATATGAAATCAAGCCTGCTGATTGTCAGGTCTGGTAATAAACTGGTAAGAAAGTTGCAATATACACTGGTGATAAATTGTTAAGTATCAGGCAGTGATGCTGCCAGGTGTCAGATTTGACATTAACCTCAGAAGAAACTTGCAACACACAGGAATCACTGACAATATTCTTGGGATACACTGGCAATAGTAGGAAATTTTATAAGGAAACTTGTGAATCAAAAATTGATTTTAAATGCTTGGAAATGACTTTATATCAGCAATTTGTCATCAGAAATAACATGAATAAATTCACAGTTGGATATGGAAAGAATTAATACAATATGTGCACATTTGGAATGGAAAATCTTAAGTAATTTTTTAACCAGATGGTCAAAGATCAAGAAGAGGTAAACATTTATTGCAAGTAATCTCAGCTTCAATTTTACAGGTATGGAAGGGTCCCTGGAGATGGTATCATGAAAACATGCTGGACTGTTGTGCTCCCCTATCATTAGTGCAGGATCAGGGTATCACCTATGATCAGTTCGTCTGTCTGGCCAAATGCAACTCTCTTGATGCCAAGACATTTCATGGAGATGAAAGTATGCCAGTGGAAACCTTCAGGGAAGCAGTAAAGCATTATAGTCAAAGAGATGACAGTTTTATGGTTGTCAGTTATTCCCGCAGTGCTCTAGGACAGACAGGTGATGGTCATTTTTCACCTGTGGGTGGTTACCATCCTGAGAAGGACATGGTTCTCATTCTCGATGTGGCGAGGTTTAAATATCCGCCTCACTGGGTATCGCTGCCACTACTGTTGGAATCAATGAAGATTAAGGATAAAGCTACAGGTCTGTAAGCATATTATAGAGAAATAATTGCATCAAAGAATAAGGCTCAGTGGGATAGTAACCCTCAAAAATATTGGGGTGTTGGTGGCAGGCCTATTGGGGGCTCAAAGTTCCCATCAAACATTTTTTTATTCAGAGGGAGCTGCAGCATTAAGTTTTGTATGAGGGCCCAGAATTTCTTGATACACCACTGAAAGGGTTGAAGTAAAAAGGACTCAAAATAATAACACGACTTGTACCTGCAAGCTGCTTTTCTTAAATTCAGTACAAGGAACACGATACTGGCTGTGGTTTTGCATGACCTGTTTTATAAATGCATCAGTGTTCTTGGTCATATAATAATTTAAGTTTTATTTATTTTATCGTCAAATGTTTTATTCTACATGGCATGTTAATAATGGTCTGTGAACTTAATTCTTGTTACACCTGTGAAGTTCAGGAAACTTGTAGTACCTTGTAAATAAAAGTGGATTCAAAGTTATTATTTTGACTGCTTTAACTGTTGCTCATTACAGCCAATGTTTAGATTTTAATTTAAAAAAATTCAGAATTTTTATAAGTTTGCCTATATGAAAAAATTACCATCCTTGTTGGAATTCAGCTTTGAAAAATCCATAAGAAAAACTCCGAAGCACAACACATTCTTAGTAATTATGTCTTCGGGAATTATACAATCGAGGTCAGTCATAATTTGTGTTGCCTTGTAGAGGCATCTTGCCACATATAACAAACCTATGCAGATCAGTGGACATCTGTTTTGGGTTGAATTTGTCTTTAAAAAAATTTTTCAGAAGATTTTTATTCTGAAAGGTCATTTATGTACATCATATCATATTGGAATGCAAGTTGCAACCCCCCCCCCATTTTTACAGTTTAGGAAAATATACATGTTACATTATTATTCTTACTAATAAAAAAGGTGTAGAATGGGTTGGGTAAAATGTTTGCAGAAATGATCTGCTCTTCTTGGTTATTTTCATTTTTATCTGTTATACACCTTTACAGTTTATTTTACTCTTTTCCTACACTGAAAATATGAGTACTACTGAACTTGCAAGTATTAGTTTTAATACACCCACCATAAAGTAGCACTTACTGTGTTATGATATTGTCCATCTGCCTATGTTACCAATTTCATATCTGCACTACAATTAGAGTTGTCCATCCTGTAAAGTTAAAAAATTTGTGGAAAACTTTCACTTATGGGAAAGATGAATCATATCAGTGGTGGAGTCAAAAATCTCAAAGGTCAAGGTAAAGAATATAAAGAAAAGTTTTCTCAGTAAAAGCTAAAGCATTCGGCTCACTAGTCAGAATTACTTCTGCTGTTTACCACAGAACTCTCCGACCATGCTTCAGTGTGGGACACATGTAAGTCTTTTGTATTTGTTCATGTCCCTTTTATTTTAATAGTTTGCAGTCATTTATGGTATTAAAGAGGACTGGCAGTTGCCCCATCATTGAGAAGCAAATTAGGTGAATGATTTGGAGGCAGGTACAGTTCACTAAAATGTACATAAATGACAGCTCTACCAACTGTTCAAGAATGACGAGACATTAGCAAATGTTATATCTTCGCAAATAAAAAAATATTCACATACAACAATACATTTAAAACAACTGATATTGACACCAGTTTAGTACTTGATTCTGATATATATATATATATATATATATATATATATATATACACACACACACACCACTTTTATGCTATGCACCTAGCATTTAAACCAGAAATTGCTATTAAAGTTAGAACAATCCTACACCTAAGTGGAAAATCAGAGGGAGGTGAATTGTTTTCACCAGCATTTCTTTCTACAAGACCATCCCTATCTCAGTGGTGTGCATACAGGCGCCCTCCCCCCCATCTCACCGTTTCACAGATCCCAGTAGGGAGAAGGCTGCAGTCTTTTGTGGCTGAATGGGGAAGATTTATCAAGATGTCATGGGGACCCTCAAATTTCCTGGGGACTCTGTATTTCCTGGGGACTCTGTATTATGTTCCGTGCTGCTACTTAGCCTTTGGCTGGAGTTCTTCAGCTACAACACAACATTTATCAGTTATTTTGCAACCTAAGTGCATTCAGTCAACTTGGTTATGCTCACTTATGCTCTTGGATTTGTGATAGAATGCAACATTGGGTCCCAACGACATCTGTTGTGGAGACTACACAATCAGTGTGGACTTGCTGCTCCCAACTGAAATGGCTTCATGAAGTTCTGTGATTTACCTACCAGAGGCTACAAGCAGCAGACACGTTTATTTTGGAGCAAGACATGATTGCACATATTACACTCCTTTCTTCTCAATCTCCTTGTCAAGAAGAACATCTCCAACCTCGTATCCTTTCAAGATTTGGTCAACTTTGTCTGGAATCAATGTTTGGAGCAATCCATCTGCTAGAGAATTCTTTCACTGGCCAAGTCTTTGCCCAGTGTGGAGCAGACGTCTTTGGTTGCATTATTGGGTTCCCATAACAATGATTACGTGGTCCAAGTGGAGACCTAACGTGTCATCATTAGGCTAACTCTCACAACTTACATCAATATATGGCCATTACTATTGACCTTTGCCCAAGTGGAAGTTAACATGGGTATTAACCGGGGGGGACAAGACACCATTTGAATTGAACTCAAGAGCTTACTTAATTCACCTATCATATCTCTCCTGATTTCTCACTACTTTGGCAGTTGGCAGGCAAAATCAGCAATACATTCTTATTGGTGGACTCATCTATTTGCAGTTCTGCAACAATGGATCAATTTCACTCATGAAGCCCTCCTGCTTTCATTACCAAGGACAGGCTTCAAGAGGACTTAGGTATTAGTAATAATTCCCGTCTATTCTGGACACTTCTTTTCAAAGTCATTGACAGGACCCAGAGCGAACTCTGAAGTGGTATTTCAGGAATATCAAGCCATTGCATTGAGGGAAAGCATGTTTCATTTTACCTTCAAAGAGGGGAAGGATGACATATCAACATAAGCATTTTCATCCTGAATAAAGTGGGCTATCTGTCCTGCATATTGGACTAAACCCACACCAATGCATTTACTCCGAATATTGGCTCATGATGTTAGGACAGACAGCATAATCACTGCATACGAGTGAAACTGTTCTCTATCTTTATACATGCGATGGGATGGAGATCTGAGCACATTTCTCCAGTTCTTATCAGAGATCTCTCATCCTATAAGGCTCAAGTCAATCTGGAGGAACCTTTACCCATGGCACAATGGTTTACCCTTACAGAAAGTTTGACAGCTTCATACAAATGTGGCTTCATGACTTCCACTGGATTTGTGGGAGGGAAAATTTGTTCCGTATTGAAACCGCTTCCAGACAGATGAAATCTGTTCTAGTTGGTTTATCTTGAAGTTGTCTCACATACCTTAGGGGACCGGAGAGGATCTCTTCAGGGTAAAGTGGTGCATTGCCCTCCACCTCTTACTTATTCTCCTAAGGTATTATGATTGGGTAACATAGTTAAAAAAGAAACTGATTTTTTTGTAGTAAAATATGTTTCTTTGAGAATATTTACCCGATCACAATACACATACACCCTCCCAGCCTTCCAGCAGTTCAGTCCACATGGAGAGCATGCCTTATGCTTTTGTAGTAACCGAGATATTCACAGCATTTGGTGCCAATCCCTATACCAATGGAAGATCACTCTGCCCGACTGCCAGCTTCTTTTAACTTTTTTTAGCTGATTCTTGTTGTTTTTATAGGGTTTAGCGCCATTTTTCAGCACAAGATAGGCTATACATGGCGGCCAGTATATATATCGGAGGAAGAATCAGGGAAAACCCCAGAAAGAAACACCGACCCACAAAAAGCTACTGGCGGGCTTTCTCACGTATCCACATTGGCTGTGCCTGAGACTCGAACCCAGGCAGACAGTGTTGAGATGGCAGTGATCTGTAACAGTGAGCGCTTTTGACCACTTGGCCACTCAGGGCCCTCTCTTTTAGCTGAAAGTTTCATCTGGGCGGGCTGGATTGAGAGGTAGTAATTGATCTCCTAAGGTATTATGATTGCGTAAACATATTTTGCTAAAAAATTGGTTTCTTCATTCTTATTGTTTTAAAAATATTTTCATTCTCATTATGTGACATTTTTTTGTTCTTATTTACTATGACCTTGATACATAAAATGGCATAATTTTCCAAAAAATAGTATAAAGCATTAATTGACATGTATAAATATCTTTGATGGCAACTATAGTTATTTTAATTGTTAACTAAAAGTAACGATAAAGATGAAAATGTAAAAATTAAGTTACAATGATAGATACATTCAATGAAATCAAAACTTGTGTGTCTTTTGGGGTTGGAGAAAATATATAAATATTTACAGTCAGTAGAAAATGAAAGTAAGTGATAGACTTGGTAACTTAAGTAATGAAAAATAAAAAATTCTTGAATTTCCATAAACCTCCATATTGAAGGGAAATGAAACTCTATTTTCCATAATCTGATTTGGTCAAAGATTTTAGAAGATTTTTGGATGGGTGGGTGAGTAATTTTTTGCTTGTTTCCATTGTAGAAAATGTTCAAGTTTGAATGTTCTGGAAATGTCTGAATATTATTTGGAGAAACTTCATTGGAAATCATTAGAGTTGTTTTTACAAGACAACCCACTGATACAGAAGTCTTGAATTTAGCCATTTTCTGCGGAGATTTATTGATTATTCTGCAGATTTCCTCATCTTTGGAAAATTCAGACGGTCTAAGCCTGCATGGATTTCTTTAACACTTTAGTAGTAAAATCAGAAGGCCTTACCTTTTCATGTCTAAATACTCTCATTATCAGTCTATTTCTTAAGCAGGGTCAAGGTAATATAAACCGCACCAGTCTGACTAAGTATTAAGTTAAAGCTGTTTGTGTCTTGTCACAATCATCAGTTCCAAATCTTGACAGAGACTGCTGTCGTACTTGAACATTAAAATCAGTAGTAACAGTCATATCATAACCGTCCACTCCACCATCACTCTGAATCAAGGCAAGGTCAAGATCATTGGAACAGTTAGGTTCTGCTTTTAGTTGAAGTATTTCTGTATGGTTACATATCTCAAACTCAGGAAGACATTCCTGCAAAAATGGGCGAATATTGAATTCATTGAGATTTTCAGCATGAAGGTTAAGATATGAAATCTAGGTCACATTCTTCTTTGTAAGTTTGCATTCCTGCAGGTTTGATATAGGTCACTAGGTCAATCCTCAAAATAAACTGCAATAAAGAGGATGCAATTACTAATTTGAATTCAACATGCAGGACAGTATAAATGCTGTATTTATAATGATCTTAATATGTAGGGAGGATAAGCAAGTGGAATAATGATTGAATTTTTTTTTTATCTCCCTTAATCTGAAGTTTGCTTTGTCATGTTACCTACCTTTTACCAGTTGCCTCTTGCATCAGCTTTTTTGGACTTACTGTGATGGTCACACAGTACAGGTTGTATTGGTAGCATTCTTGCTTTGTTGCATAAGTAATTTGTGACAATAAAATTTCCATCTTTATTTTTTTTTACAGGGAAACCAAGAGGTTATGTCATACTGTCCAAAGAGAAGAGTACAAAGAGTCTCTCCCTGTTTCGATTATCAGATGCATTCAGTGTTTCTAGTACTAATGTCCCGACAGATGATATTTCAAACTTTGTTGATGGATGGCATAAATGGGTATCTAAACCGGTGTCAGGTTTTGACGAGTCACAAGAGGGACAGAGAAATGGAGACATACATAAGGAGACCATCGTAGCACAAAGTGTTCAGTATTTACTGGAACTGGGGAGCCAGATAGCTCAAAACAATACCATTCTTACAACTCAGGTGGACGTGAAATGTATGCCTGATGATTCACATGGACATGCCTGTACATGTGTTGGTTTGTTAGATGAATTAGAAAGATTGAAATTATATGAAATGGTATCAGAGGCTATTGAGGGAATGACTCAATCAAACAAGCAACTGCTCACTTTCTTGCCAAATCTTGGGCAGGCAGCAATATCACAGATTCAGAACATATCAAAATGTTGTGCAGACAAGATGATGTGTGATCTTCAACGAAGATTGAATGCAAGCGTTTTCATTAGCATGATTTTGCTTGCATGGCCGTACAGCCAGAGTTGTGGAAGTCAAAAGGGAGGGACAATAGGAACAGAACTGGAGCAGTTCTTCAAAGATATACCTCAGGGGCTTCTGTCTAATGAGGCTCTAGTTTTAAGGAGACAAATCACAATGTGGCTGTCAGGGAAAGCCTGAAGAGAAACCAAATAGTAGAAACAGTATTCCAACCAGAAATGTCTTACAGAAAGGCAGTGGGGTTGGAGTAAGGGCACGTTTTTGCTAGAAGGGCCTTCTTTATTAAGATATCTGCTGTTATAATGATATTTATTATTTCACAATGAAAATTTACATGGATTATTCTGCCCCAGATTGTCGTCAAAGAAGTAGAATTCATGTGTGAAATAAAGCAAATCAGATATGCATTTTTCATAAAGGATCAGGATAACAAAGGCAGGTTAAACAAATTACATTATATACAGTGAACTGATTGTAAACATAATCATTAACTAATGATTGGGCAGGTATTTAAGCTGGGTCAGCAATACAATATTGTTAGAGTCTGAAGACTGGAGAAAGTTGGCTTCATATAGTTTGCCATAAATCATAAAATTAATTTTTAAAAAATGAATAATATATTTACAAAAATTTATTTGTAATGGCTGGATCAAAATAACTTTTATGTCATTTATTAGGGAACAAATAAAATATTCAAGCTCATAATAAATTTGTACCACCACAAATTTATATGTTATGTACATAGTGACCTATGTAGTAGTTTGTGCAGTAATTGATTTAAAATCCTACATAAAGGATTTATTTAGGGCTGTTCCATTAAAACATACATGGGACCGGGGAAGGCAGTTTTGAAATTGGGTAGCCACACATAGATGTGATTTAGGCCTTTCAGGACCCACCAGTAGAATCAATTTAACAACAAAATCACCCACCGATTGAAGTTTTTTGTTGGGGTGGCGGGATATTTTAGGAAAATATCTGACTCATAGAAAGCAAAGTCTAAATATTATTTTATTCAAGACATAGCGTAAAAAATGCAATTATGTCAGGGTTTGACATTAAATTTTTTAAATAGAAACCTGCAGGACTTCCTGCTTTTGAAAAAGGGTGGTCCTTCTTACCGATATAAGGTCCTTTTTGTTTATGGATCTACTTAGTGAAGAACAATGTATAATTTATACAATAAAATAAAACACGCATACAAGGTTGTTATTTTATCAGTTTACATTAAATTCATAAATTTATATGTTTTATTTTATAATGCTGACAAATCTTGAGCATGGAATTTATCATCATCATCATAACCGTCATTGTCATAAGCAGCATCAACATCACTGACAGACGCACCATCAGTTCCCATTACAACATTCTTTTTCATCCGTTCATTCCCATATCTCTCTGACATAAGGCCCATTATAGCAAGACTGATGGTTTCACTGTCTGCCTTGAGTACATTTTTAATACCAAAAAAATGAATTTAAACCTAAGAAGAAATACTAAATTATTGAATTAACAGAATTAAATAAACTAGAACAGGTCTAATTTTAAATTGGTTTAAGAGCTTACATTATTATAAATGGAATGGATCTTAATTTAAACTTGTGTTTAATAGTTTAGTTTCAAAAGTATAAAATGAAACTTTATAACATTTACCTTTCACTTGAAAGAACATATACAATTTCTGCCTCTTTGTTAAACGTGTCAGTGGAGCAATCACTAATAACTGAGAAAAAAATGACTGGAGGAAATGATATGGTCCTGTTCTGACCCTATGATTATGGGCAATAGCCCTGATAAATTTCTGACAATATTTGTCCATCAGGTAGGTACTGCCTACTTCCAAATCTTGTCCAACTCACATAATTTCACATAGTATATGGGCATCCATGTGTCTCGAAAAAATTAGCATTTCCAACAATGACACGTAGTTTTTCAAAGGCTGCTTTATTCAGCAACATAACAGACTCCTCACTTTCAGGACAGGCAGGGGTTGCCGTTTCAGCTCATGGGCTCTGATTGTACCAATTATAAAGTTGCTGCAGCCAACTACAAATGTTCCAGATAATATTATACGCAAAACAAACTGAAAATGTCACCTTATCCTTCTTCTTGCTGTGGGTTAGCCACGGAACTTCCTGCTTCCACTTATCTTGTAATTTTCTTTCTCTTTTGGTTTTATCGTATACACGTATTTAGAGTTTCTTGTCTTGGGGGGGTGGCGGCAATTGACACAATAAAAAATCTCCACATTTTTTCAAACACGCGAAACCACAAAAATTCAGTATCCTAAATGCTAGATGCTCTTATATGATTAACAAAGTAAGTGCCCAAATGACAATTTGTAGCAGGCGCCCAAATAACAATGATAATTTGGATTAAATGACGTAGGCATGATCTTTGTTTTAACTTCATTTCAATTTTGATTTTCGACATGTTTATAATTTAAAGAAAGATTTATACGATCCTATAACATAGGAAAGATATATTTTTAATATCCACAGTCTAAAATTGCAGGCACCACAGATCACCGAGCTTTGGGAAAGTGGTGGTCCTTCTGAATATCAGGTGGCCTGATGCCAGCGGACCTGCGTTAGGCTTTGTTAAGTATGTGCATTTCTGGCTGAGAGTCAAAAACTGGCACATTTGAGTGATGACTGGTGCTTATAAAAGTTGTTAGGGCTATGTAAAGAGTAGTTAACATGCCAAGGTGTATATTGGAAAACCATGACATGCATGCAGGATTGCTACAATGTCTACATTTTACTTTACTCTTGTCTTTTTCTGTAACATTTAGCACATCTGAAATGTTATTAGCATGGACAGTCACTCCTCTGCCTAAAATGCTGTTCTACAACCACTCTACTCCTGTTTGTAGATGTAAAATGTGAAAGACAAGGTCACCATATACTGATCTATTCTACAAAATTTTGCATGGTTCTGTGTGCGTTATTATTTATAGCTGGGAAGTGGTCTAAACAATACTTTCAAAACAGCATTCAATTTAACATTTTTATTTCAAAATATATTTCCAAAATTATTTCTTACATCACTGTTAAAATGTTGTGTTCCAATTATTAACAGGATAAAGACAATAAATTGTCCAAACTTCACTTACGGAATTCAAGTTTGTCAAGAATATGAATGACCACTTGCAATTTGAGACCCAGTAAAGTTAACTAACAAACTTTGAACAAAATAAAAAAAGCTAACACAAGCAATGTTGACCCTAACCCTTGTATCTAAATCCACATTTGCCATCTTACAGATCACAAATACAAGTACATGTACCTAGATCATAGCAACAGGCACATGGCAGCAAATGTGATTTTGAAAACTGAATGTTCTGGATAAATGACATGCTGGTACTTCAGTTACATGTTTGACATTAATATGTACAACAATGACAAATGCTAAATCTGAAATTTCATAAACATCAATAAATGGCATCTATAAATGGCATAATTTCATCTCTGAACATGTGCTGGGTAATTTAAACTACTGAAACAAAGATAACAGAAATAACAATAGAACCAGGAAACCTTTTTTCTTTCAACATTTTTTTATCTTGACAATTTTATGGGATTCATCGTTTCTAAATTGAAAGTAAGATCTTTTTAAAAATGGCAAATTTTTCAGGAAATCCCCTTCATACATCTTAATGCCTTGGGCTCACAGAGGTAGATGCCTGTATAATAAGAAAAGAACTGATAAGCACTATTAAAAATTTGAACTATGTGAGATAACCCCTATGACACACATACTTAAATCCTTAACATAATCAGTAAGTGCTCTGTACTGGTTACTAGTGTTGTAACAATTTTTCATGTTGTGATACCAAAATGTGACCACACAAGATATTGAAATATAGGACAAATAACACACTCTTCATTGTTATTTATCTACATGTGACATAACATGTCAATGTACAAGCTGAATGGCTTTTAAAACTACCAGCTGTTGAAGGAAACTCTGTCAACACCTCCGTATTATAAACATGAACCCCCTCACCAATTGGATTGGTAGTGCGATCAGAGTAATACCACAGTCTTCTGTTGAAATACATACACATACCAATTTTTATTGTAAAATTTTTAACAGGAAATCCTTAAAAAGAAAATTTTTGATATTTTGTACAATTTAGTAATGTTACCTAAATAAAACAACTACTGTTTGACTTTGTACCTGTTGGCTACATTCTGGATTACTCCATTCTGTATCAAGTATTGAACTCTATTTTTGGTGGTCTTTTTTTTAAAGAGCAGCACTTGCATCATTGATGGCAGTTTCTTCCTTGTTAACCGTAAGTTCATATCTTGTATCTTATCTATCAACATGAATAGAAGAAGTTGGTTTGTAGTAAAGTCACAAATTGGTCCACCACAATGTTGCTTGATATAACAATACTGACACTTTCTAGTATTTCTGTCTGAAAAAAAAAACAACAAAAACTCTGACAAAATTTGCGAAATTCGCACGTTTCGGAGCCCATAGCTTCAGTTTGGTGCAATGCAGAATAGTCAGTGATGGCTTGATGGATAGAAAAATATCTCAGGAGTAAAACAAGCCATAGAATATGATCATATGCCGTTAAAGACGGAAATAGCAGAAGGAAATCGAGGGTCATGGGTGGAACGAAGTGTTCGGAAGTTACTTACCTTGTCTCTTAAATTGTATGATAGAGAGGGTCCAATGTCAGAACGGGTCTTGGAGGTAATCTGAGGTATTTTTGTCACTCTGTATGACTTTTTTCCTTCAGATTATTGTTTTTTTCTTAACATCCAGCTCACGTTGAGCACCTGTGCTCTTGATGGGAACAAATACGGCGTGCATAACATAAAATACGAATTTAATAAATGGGTATCTAAAGTGGAAGTTGTTTTTATTATGTTTAGGTCGTACTTTTAGACAGACCTACAGAACCAGTTATACCAACCACCAATAGAAGCGATTTTATTGAATAAACAACCTGGGACAGAAGCAATTTTGAATCGAGACCACCCTGGGATAGATGTTTTTAAAAGTGCCATCCCCGGGTCCCATGTATGTTTTAATGGAAGAGCCCTTACAGTTTCACAATTCTTGTGAGATTATTCATTTGTGTGTTACAGCTTAACAGTGCAGGGCCAAAAATATCAAATGTCAATCCAGTGGTACACTTGTGTGTACTGTGAACACTGTTCTAACCACATGGTTATTGCATGTGTTACATGAATTAGAGGTGCAGGTGGGAGATTTTAACAGTGCCCCTTTACCTCAAGTATTTACCCCATAATTGAATTAGATTATGTGACCAATACAACTACATCTTATAGATTACACAAAGACATACAAAGACAAAGGTGGGTAGATGAGGCACCATTGTTATTGATGATAAAATAGGAAAAGTTTTATCACAGATTCTTGTATCATTGTTGACAACGTATCTTAGTCTATAAATAACAATATAGTACACATATTATTTATAGGTAAATTATAAGCATCAATACAAGCTCCTGTGTGTTGCACAATGTAATAATGGGAATTCGCATTACACATGTAATATTCTCTACAGCCTGCAACCACTCACAACAAGAACTTTGCAAAAAATTTCAATATATGCTATGATCCCTCCCCTAATTTTATATGTAATGTCAATTTTTTGTGGTTTTATGTTTGTTTTTATATATTGATGTAATATTTTATATCATACACCAATTACAGCCTCTCCTTATTTAGTCATCAGTGTCAAAATGAGGCTGACCAGAGGGTCTTGTGTCACCTGATATGGTAGGTATTGATAAATAGTGACAACGTTAGTTATGAAAGAAATTGCTTACTTGGAAGACCTGTTGGCCAAAGAAGAGGTTATTTTAATGATTCTGCTGTGCAACATTTCTTGTTTTGGTTTTCAAGCTGGGAATGCAAAAGTATTTCATTCAACATGATTGCACCAGAGGTGTAAATCTTCAAACAGCCATGATGAAATCGGGTTTTTATTTTTAAAAATGTGGCTTATGCTCTGCATATTTAGGCTTCTACAATTAATATTTAATGCGGCAGAAAGAATAAACAAAGTCGCCTCTAAGATTAATGACCTTTAATGAGATAGATGCTTCTAAACCAGACGACTTGTAGTAACATGTTTGATCTTATAGTTAATGCTCTAGCTGACAACTTGGTGTTTAATCTGAGTAGAATGTGAATGGCGATCAATTAATCAGGTGATTCAAGTTTGAAAAACAGTTTAAACAACCAATTTAAATAACAGGTCCTGTGGAAATTGACTTTATAAAAAATTAATGCTAATTAGCAGTTCAGGAATTCAGCGGGGTGTTCTGCAAGAAAGCTCTAAAGCCATGTGATCAAGTCTCTTAAGGTTTGCAGTGATGTGTCTATTTCTTTGCACCATACCTCTGAATTTTCATGAACAAATCTCTTAAGATTTGAATGTGAGGTTAGTTTCAAGGATCTCTGTTAATTTGGTTTTTCAGATGCACGTGTGTATATTTAATAAGCTTGCAAAAGTTGATTGTCAGAGCATATCTAAAAATTACCTGTAAACCTAATGGATCAGTTTCTTTCAAAATGAAAAGCATTTTTAAAATCTTGGATCTTATGCTTATAATTAGCTCCCATCATATCTTGGCTTTTACATCACTGCAGTTCTTGACTAAATATGTAACATCATTTATCATATAGTCCTTTCTGTGGTGCTATATAGCTTTTAAGACAATCTAAACATGTAGCTCTCTTGGTCCTAAAGCCAGGTCTGGAATATGAGAGGAGGATTAACATAGCTAATTTATTTTCTCCGTTTACAGGGAGGTGAACAAAACTTAGAGTAGGCACCAGATTTTTTTCCTGATTATTCATGGAGTTTTGCTAACCAGTATAGACTGTTACTTAAATTCATTGGAGAGAGCACTAAACTTGAACAGAAAATAAACTGTTTCTCTGTTTTTAGTTGCTTGACTTTTGTCCCATATGGTAAGGAAACAAGTGCAATTTGGCTGGCTGAAGAAAAAAAACACTTGTTTTAAAATTTCCAGATATTTAATTCAAGTGCAACTATTTCCTGAAAATTATATTGTGCTGATATTTTAACATGTTCTATCCAGGTTAGTGCCAGATGCAAGGAAGATAGTCCTGGTACATCTGAACTTATAACTGATACACAGAATTTCCTCAGAAATGTTTTAAAAATGAAAGAATTACATATGGTACTGTATGTAGTGATGTCTTGAACAAGTCTAGGGGAAAAATTCATGGTGGAGATGCATTGATAACTTAGCAAACCAGAGGCATCCATAGCTAATTACTGTATGCATTGAAAAAATAAGTAAACAAATCAGTTTCTTCGTTTGAAGAATGCAGTGTGGAGAGATGTAGTTTTCTTTTTTTAAATCTGAGAATGCAAGATGTAGTTGTTGTAGGGTTTAATGCCATTTTTCAGCACAAGATAGGCTATACATGGCGGCCAGTATTAATGGTGGAGGAAGAACCCAGGAAAAGCCCAGAAAGAACCACTGACCCATGAGAAGCTACTGGCAAGCTTTCTAACTTGCCCAGAATGCAAGATGTAGACAAGATTTCTTTCTTTAAAAGGCATGTACTACTATATTTATGTTAACTTGGGCATCATTTGAGATGCAAAATGTGATAATTAGAACATAACTATTTTGAAACATACATTATTTTTTTGTTAATATCATTAAAATCAAGTTAACAACTGTGATTCTTTGTGGTTTTTAATTTTATTAGTCATAGACCAGAAGAGTTGATGGGATGATCTTTCTTCATTGTCCATCTCTTCTTTGGCAGAGTTCTTTTGCTACTTCTAAATTACTTGGAAGATAGTCCGAATTTCCTTTGACTCTTGCCACCCCATTTTTGATATTTGGACATTTATGTTGGGGTGTAGGGTCAGAGTCCATTCCCTATCGAAAAGTTGGCATTGGGTAGCCGCTTACTAAGCAGCCTAGCAAACTTTAACGATCTTTCATCAAGATATACCTGCATGAAATCGATAGGAATATGATTTATTTTCTCAGATATTGCAAGTGTAGCATTCGTTATATCTTCAATCTGCTGATAGACTAGCCGAAACTATAGTGTTGATGAAATTTGACCTGGAACTCGCCATTTGCATTCTGAATCACATGACTACACAAATCGCGCGACCCACATGTCCATGACTTCAGAGTTCAAATAGTCATGTGATATCAACATTTAACCATTTCTAATGTTGCTGTAGGAAAACAAATCAAACATATAAATGAAAGTCACACAATATTTATAGAAAAATAAAAGAACATTAACTTCTAAAAATATTTATTCTGGAAACGACCAGAAATCTGTAAATGTTGCAGCAGCTTGAAAAAAACAGATTCAACAAGCGGAGAACACAGGTCAATGCGGTAGTCACGTGATACCAACAAAATACATCACTGACACATGCTTAGTACTTGATTAATCTGGTTTTCTCCACCTTGCTGCGATACCGACAGGTTTCTAGTCGTCGTTCTCAGAATAAATATGTTGAGAATTAAGTGTGCATTATATTTATGTACAAGTATTATGTGACTTTTAATTAATATTTTCAAATTTTATGTACAACAACTTTCGAAATGGTTTATTGTTGATATCACGGGACTATTGGTCCTCTGATGTCATTGACATGTAGGTTGAGAGATTTGTGTAGTCATGTGATAGTTGCATCTTGTCTCTCAGCGGATTAAAGATATAATGAATGCTACACTCACTATTTCTGAGAAAATAAATCCTATTCCTATCGATTTCATGCAGGTATGTCTCGATGAAAGGTCGTTAAAGTTTGCTAGGCCGGTTAGTAAGCGGCTACCCTATGCCAACACCAAATGGTGTCGGTGAATTCCAACTTTTCAATAGGGAATGGACTCTGACCCTACACCCCAACATAAATGCCCAAATATCAAAAATGGGGTGGCAAGGGTCAAAGAAACTCAGACTACTTGGAAGATTGACATGAAACTTTAAACACAAATTTGTATCATAGTCAAGTTAATTCTACATAAAAATGATTTGCTTGGAGATCCAATATGGCCACCATAGTGGCCATTTTGAAAATCTTGTAGCTGTGCCTCCTGACTGGATGGTCATATCAACATGGGGTTTTCACTTGTGATGTCTGGTTGGTCCTGAATGACAGTGATACCGATCTGGCAGCTATCTTGAAAACCTTGTTATCGGTACCCCTCCTAAATGGAAAATCATTTTGCCATTGGGTTTCAATGGAAGACTTCTTATGATGTCTAGTTGGTCCCAAAGAAAATGGTGTCAATCTGATATCTTATGTGGCTGCCTAGATATTACCACTCGACCTGAATGGATGGTCACATCAATTTGGTTTTTCTTGAAAAGAATTTATTTCAATATCTGTTTGGTCCTAGATGAAATTGGTGCTGATCTGACATTCAATACGGCCACCACAGCTGTCAACATGAAAATCTTTTGGCTGTTTCTCCTGAACAAGAAGTCATTTTGAGATTGAGTTTTCACCAGAAGACATCTTATGATGTCTAGTTGTTCCTAAATGAAAATGGTGGTTTTCAGACATCCAATATGGCCACCACAGTGGTTCTCTTGAAAATCTTATCACTACTTCACAATAAATTGTCATATCAGTGTGGGATTTTTGCTGACATCTTATATTGTTTACTTGGTTGAAAGATGAAAATGGTGTCAATGTGACCTCCAATGTGATCACCACAATGGCCATCTTGAAAATCCTGTTATTGTTTTGTCTCTTAGATGGCTGGTCATATTGACAGTGTGCGTTCACAATAAGATTTTTATGATGTATAGTTGGTCCTAAATGAAAATGATGAAAACTGGCAGTCAGTATGGCCACCATGGTGTCGATTTTGTAAATAATGTTATCTCTACTTTCCCCAATAGGATGGTACATGAGCATGGCATTTTCACCAAAAGACTTCATAAAGGTTCATGTTTTTCTTTTATTTTGGTCCTAAATTAAACTGGTGCAGATCTGAAGTCTAATATGGTCGCCATGGTTGCCATATTGAAAATCTTTATCGCTCCTCCTCTTAAATGAAAAGTCATTTTTTACATGGGGGTTTTCCTCGGTAGAGTTCTTATGATGTCAAGTGGTCCTGAGTGAAAATGATGCAAACTGACCTTCAGTATGACCACCATGGTGGTCTTCTTGAAAATAAGGTTTTCTCTACTCCTTCCAAATGAATGGCCATATCAACACAGGTTTTTCACCAATAGACATCTTATGATACCCAGATGGTATTAAATTAAATGGTGCTAATTGTATATCTAATATGGCTGCCACAACAGCTGTCTTGAAAATCTTATTGTCACTACCCTTGAATGGATGGGCATATTGACATGGGGTTTTCGCCAAAAGACTAATAATTATGTCAGTTTGATCCTAAATGAAAATGGTGCCAAGTTAACATCTGGCTAATTTGAAAATCTTTTTAACACCGAAGGATATTAAAAGATTGTTTCAACATTCAGCATTTAAAAGGAACAAATGGTCTTATATAAATTCACAAATTCTTTTCACCCAGTAGAGCAACAGTCCCAACATGGTAATAAATGACATTGTACAAAAAATGAATGGACATAACATTCAAAACTTCTGAAGTTGAGTCCATATTCATTTTAAGAAATGGTGAAAAAAAATATAATTTAAAAAACTGCAAGCTGGTCTATGGGAAAGTGAACAGGATAAAGGGTAATGCAGAGGACATTATTAGCTTTTATATTCATATTTCATTCAGAAAAGTTATATTGGTGATTCAACTTTGCAATTTTCCTGGACACAATTTTTATGATGTACAATTTTAATTCATCAATCAAGCCTTAAGTCACACAAGTACCACAAAGTAAACCGTGACAGGTTGATATAGGAAGAATTTTCAGGTTTCCTTTTTAGAATCTTTTGCTCTGTTGAAGAAAGACCTCGTTTGCTGAAGTCGAGGTCAGCCAGAGGCACGTAACTACATTGACCAGATACAAAATACCGAGAACTGACCACTTAGTTTTCCAAATGCTTTGTTTATACCTCTGATCAATATTGCAAATAACAAACCTAATAATGCACCCCCACCCCCACTAAAGTATGCTGAGGAGTGAAAGAACCAATCTATTCAACACTCACGGACAAACATTATACAACAGTACCAATAACACCAGGTAACACTGATAATGCTTTTTTTTCCCCTAAACCTCCCAAAATGATTGGCTGAGTTTATCAGCTTCATTTTAGTTTTGTCAACAAATGTACTTGGAGTAGAAGGTTGAGACTGACTACCACCACCACTAGCCTATAGGTTGCATAAAACCAAGTATACTTAATGTACATTCACTACCGAAAAAATAGTAGAGCAAGAGTTGTAACAAAGGCACAGACTACCGCTGTTTTTCTTTTTAAAATGTATGTTGCTTTCTGATAAATGTCTCCAGGATCTATTCTCTTTTGATTTTGCATTCCATCATTTCCTGGTTATGTTTTTATCTCATTGCATCTTCCTACTCACTGAAGATCAAAATATGCTCTTCATGGTATATTTCATTTTTACTCATTGCTGTGCTTATCATGTCATCTATACCGTTCACGTTTTAAAACCTTTTTTTGGAATTATTTTATCATTCAACAATTATAGCACGGCTGTAATAGGAATTGTGGTTACTGGAACATTTAGTTTCGTAAGAAGTTTGTTATGTCTTCCACTTCACAATTTGGATCAACCTCTGTGCACATTGCTTTCTTCTTATAAACATATTAACCTATCATAATACATTAGGAGAACTAATGCTACCTTGCAAATCCAACCCTCCCTGATAACACTTCTAGCTCAAAAAAGCCAAACGTTTTCAGCCACCTACGTGGGGGTCGAACAGAGTGATCTCCCCTTCCTATAGGGATTGGCGCTAAATCCTATGAATGTCTCAGTTTCTACTTGTGCTCTTAGTAAGAAGCATGCACTCACCATGAGAAACCTCGCAAAAGCCAGAATCAACTTTTGGATTATGTACCATTACAAGTTGGAAGAGTCTTTTCACTTCAAAGGAAAGTATACATCAATATTTTCAACTTTTCCCTCTTCCTAAGTTCAGGCTTTACAATTTTCAAATGCTTTGTCATCTTCTCACATTTAATAACACTTAGTTTCTTGCATTGGTAGCGACTTCACCAGAAGTTTGGGCTATTATTATTTTTTATATGCGTGCAAGTCTCTTGGCCTATAGAAAGCTTTATATATGTATCATTCGAGTACAACCGGTTAAATACAGGTGATTTTTCTATACCGAGGCATTCGTAGCATCCGGGCGCCATTTGACCTTACAGGCCGTCCTTGAGCCTTCTTACAGGTGGTGTTGTGAATTATATTAAACCTGGACACTTTATTGCTTTATTAGATTGTCTAGCGGGAGGTCGCGGGTTTGAACCCCGCCCGAGTCATACTAAAAACGTATAAAAATGGTACTAACAGCTGCCTCGCTTGGCGCTCAGCATTAAGAGGTTAGTGTTAGGACTGGTTCGCCTGGTGTCAGGATAATGTGACTGGATGGGACATCATGCTACGTGTCTGAGGCATGATGCCCCACTGCTATACATATAAAGTATAAACTGTCACACTGCAGACATCGTAGCGATATGACTGAATAATTGTTAAAGCTACGTTAAAAATCTCTCTCTCTCTCTCTCTCTCTCTCTCTCTCTCTCTCTCTCACACACACACACACACACACAGAGTCTAGTATGACTAATTTCCGGGTAAAACATCAAATGCTACAGCTCTGCACCCACCATGAATTCAAATAGGTGCACTGAATTTACCTGTACAGGCCGTCATTGAGCCGTCCTACAGGTAGTGTGAATTGTTATGATGTATAGACGCTATCATTAAGTCGTCTGCTAGCACTAATTCATATTCTTATATTTGACGTTAGATTGATTTTACCTGTATGGAACATCGTTGGGCCTTTTCCTACTAGTAAAATTTACTCATAATAGATATTGTGGCACCTGTTTCATAAGTAACTTTTTTTTTGTGCAATTTTTTTAATGTACGATAGAAACTTGTTTATATTACTGTATCGCTTCCGCTCTGGCTGGATAAGTACAGGTAAGTTTTCTATTCAAGGTTTACTCAGTAGCATTCAGGCGCTTGAGTGATGTTTATCTGTATAGGCAATCCATTGGTTTTCCAACGGATAAGCTCCGACTAAATTGATTATTTGCCTTCCAGTTCGTGCATGTAAGTACTAAAAGCGACGCTCCTTCAGTTCCACTTGTACAGATAGCCACATTCACATGCCTACGGGTTATTGTGACTAGAACTGATTATTTAGCGGCCACTTTCTAAATACTCATAGCTATGCTCTAATTCTATCTGTACATGTCACGTGCACCCCTTTACAGCTATTTATAATAGTGGGTAACTCGGCACGGATATTCATATGTTCATAAAGTCGGGCACTACGTGTATATATGGTCTGCTCTATTTTGTCTTGCAGATTTAGACCGTGAGCTTGACTAGTCTAACAACCAACCCCTTGAATACACATCGGACTTGCATATTATGGACAGAAGTCAATCATAGCTTGGGGAAGGGGGGAACGAATACTTTTGATTTCACGCAAGTGCAACGAGATAGAGAGCAGCAATAAGCATCATTTACAGTCACTCATCTCAGAACTATGGACCGGATACGTAGATCAATATCCCGTACCACGTCCCAACCTCAAGAACTGGACAGCGTCCTGCCAGCCAAGATGGTTATGTTCCTCCACGACCGGTCTTGGCCATATAACTCTGATTGCAATGAGCCAAGGCTACAGTCGATCATACAGTATCAGCCAAAAACGAACTTGTCCAGTTCCACGACTCCATAATGCTGCCAAGCTTTTCATGAATCCACACTTCCCGAAGACGACGCCCAGTCTATACAGGCACTATGTTGGGCCAGTCTAACCGCATAGTGCTGCTAAGCACTTCCTTTGGAAGACGTACAGTTCGTATACACCACCTCATGGATCTTTCTTGCCCGCATGGTACCACAAAATACTTTCAGCTTACGATGTCCATTTTGGAGCCTCAGTTTTCGTGAAAAATCTCTTCACTCGCCATGAAATCTCTGCCACCCAAGAGATTATACTTTGCGACAAGTTAGAAGTAACGAGATCTAACTCATTAGTGCTCCAAGTGTATTGGGCCACCATGTTCGATATTTTTCTCCAACTACTTAGCAGGTAGTGCAGGAGAATCAGACGTCGAATTCACTACCGTAATCTGTAAACGACGTTTCTGGAATTCAAGTTCCCTAGTCGTTATTAGATCCTACCTGAAATTTCATGCCAAATCCCATCAAGCTTCTGTAGGGGTTTCGTTCATCAAACCCCCTGCCCTCTCTTCCTCTCCCATCTTCACCAAAGTTTCGGCAGATCGGGGGAAGTATGCCTTCCATCAATAGGATATACGGTCGCTCCTCTCAAAGCAGGCAATGGAGATCGTCCAAAAACTCCAAGGTTCGAGATGGAGACTGTGAGATCTATCCGCATCTCCGTCTGACGCGGTTAATGTACCGTCAGTCACGACCTGACAGACAATACTTTCAGGTCCCTATCCACCTCTCTCGCACACAAGGTTCTTCGTTTCGCTTACCGCGACAATCATCTTACAGTTCTTTCATTTGGCCTCAATATCAGCCCCTGGGATTTCACTCCGATTATGGATTGCGTTGTCTTCCTTTTCCGGTAGACGTCATCTAAAACTAGGGCAGCGTACCTGGACGACATCCTCCAGAAACACATGGGAAGTTCTACCCTACTCCAAGGCAGAAACGATGCGGCCCCCCCCCCCCCCGGTTATCTCGGCTTTCTAGTGAACTGGGGAAAGTCCAACCTCAGTCCTTCCCAGAACTTTGCCCCTCTGGGTATGGAGTTATTAATTAACCGGAATATGGTGCGGCTTCCTCGTGTTCGCGTCAACAGAATCGTAGAACTGGTGAAGTCTGTTTAAGACAAAACGTGGATTTGAGCGAGAGAGTTCTTGCGACTGCTCTGCAGCCTTTTTATATGCGCACTTACAAATGTCATTGCTGACTCAGTGGCGCCCGTTTTCAGGTCCCCTCGGTCAAACCGTCCGGATCACGCGTGAGATTCGATCATTCTTGCGTCCGTGTCGCATCCCAGGTTGACTGACCAGGGTAATTCCGCCAGAGAAGCCCCAAGCGGAAATAACGGTATGTACCGACGCCAGTGCGTACGGTTGGGGTGCCCACCGGTTGCCGGACTTGACTACCGTGGGCGACACATGGAAGCCAGGGTAGCGGCCTCTGCAGTAGTAAGGGAAAAGACTGGTTCTAGCCCAGAGACCCCTAAAACGCCCCCAAACAAATACGGATCGACCACCTCGTCAACACCCCTCATGATCACTATCTTATTTTTAACAAAATACAAAGGCTGGTTCTAGCCCATCCTTTGTGAACTATCACATATGACAAATATATTCGATGACGACGACCACCTCGTCAACACCCCTATGATCACTATCTTATTGGTGACGGAATACATATGATAATCATCATCATTCTTTGAGATTATCACATATGATAGATATTTGACGACCGCATTTGTTTGATGGCGTTTTAGGGCTCTCTGAGCTAGAACACAGCCTTTTCCCTTACTACTGAAGATTTCACCAATATTATTTATAAAGTTTAGACGAAATTTCATACCCTATCATTATCATACTTTTTTGATAATTATTTTCAAATCAGGTAAAGATAGGGAATTTCCATAATACTCAATCACGTGATTTTCCAGAACGTTCTAGAATCAGGCAGAAAATAGAGAATTTCCAGAATGACTCAATCACGTGATTTTCTAGAATGTTCTAGATCAGGCAAAGATAGGGAATTTCCAAACGGATTTTCCAGAACAGCAGTATAAAAGGCGGTCAGAATTTTTCTTCCAGCCATTGCACTGCTGTACTTCAAGAGGACATCTTCACCAGGTAAGTGAAAATTTTGTAAGATTATTTATAAAGTTTAGACAAAATTTCATACCTTATCATTATCATACTTTTTTTGATAATCTTTTTCATACCTGCTGACTCTTATTGGTAGAATATCTGTTAACATACTGTCAGTAGTACGAAACTCGCGTATTAAATCGTCCATATCATATTTTATACCCCGTAAGTAAGATCGTATCTGATCAAGTAATTTTTTGTAGGTGATACTAGCTGTTTTGCAGGCATTTTTTTAGTCACAAACCGAGGTTCAATTTTTTTACACGTTGTTGAAAGAGAAACACCAACGCCTGATATTATTAACAAAAATGGATTTAATGATGCACCACTTGAAATTATACCAGAGCCGGTCAATAACAACGGTAAATATGATATTATCCGAAGTATTTTGTTATAATATTTGTAACATTTTTCACGCACCAAAGATTTTTGTGATAATATTTGTAATATTGCATTAACGCATCCACATCTTGTTTTGGAATTTCTTTTGAAATGTGATTGAAATCGATGATCTGTTTTTTCATTATATAGTATTTGTTTACAATAGTGCCAGTCCCTAAGTGATTAATTATGGTGTTTCAGCTATAAATTCCAGACACCACCAGTAACGTCTCGGAGGCCTTTCCGTTGATGTCAACGCAAATGTTTCTTTGGTGTTCTTATTTAGCATCACCAGTAAAGGATTATAAAATACATTCGGTGATGATGAAGAGGACGCAGTAATTTCCGAACCGTACATGGACAGCCTGTACAGCCCAGTTACTTCTGCGGTATGTTCGAGAGTGTTATTTTGCGGTGTCCATGTCGATGATCCTGATGCTACTGTGTACATGATATTTTTAATTTGTCCGTGTGGAATTTTATTCAGATTCGTTTTTTGAACAATATTAGGTATTCCACTGACAATGTCGTTTAGTTTTGTGTTAATGTCGGAGAGTTTTATGTCGACGGTTGGTTGTTCTCCAAAAAATTCTTGAATGGGTTTGTATATATTTCTGCGAAAATTTAAAAACGTTTGTATGTGATAGTAAAATTAGTATTGAGTGTAGTCATTTCATCATTGATTGTTTTTAATGACGTCGTCATCGGGATATTGCTATCGTCGACGTATTTTTTCGTTGCAGCATCAAAATCTGATTCTGGTTCTAAGATTACTAATACCATTGTTACTCATGTTGAGAAAGGCACGCATTATACCACCGTTGACTAATACGTGCTTAGATTCTTGATCATCGACATATTTTTTTGTTGCGGCATCATTATCTGCGGATGGGTTTCCAAGGTCTATAATTTTATTTTTATTCATGATAATGTTATCAGTGAACGAATCACCAGCTTTTTTGACATAATCGTTAACCGAGTTACCGGAATCTTTTATTTTACCTTGGCCAGTAAAAGTAACGATATTATTAACAACCGCGGTAGGAATACGTACAAGTGCATCTGAGAGTTGTACATTACTTGTCTTCAATCGTCCTTGTTTGTCCTGAAAAACGACGACTTCATTCTGATCTACACTTGTGATATTTAATAAATTATTGATTTCATTTCTGAGCTGATCAAGAGTTGTGTATCTAGATAAGTCACCTTGCTGACCTTCAGCTGATGAATCTACTAATAATGTTCCAAATTTTGTGTAGTAGCTCATTATATTTTATTGTTATACAATTTTTATATTACATAAAATTGTATAACAACAATGGCGGAGATATTAAATTTTGATACCGAACGATTGATTAATCATAGAGATAGTAACGAACTTCCAGATATTCATTATCTTATTGTCGGTCGTACAGGATCAGGTAAAACAAATTTGTTATTAAATCTTTTGCTCAATAATAACTTTAACTATGACAAGGTATATATTTACACAATTAACCCACAACAAGATAAGTACGATCTACTGAGCGATTATAACGATAAACTTCGTGATGAACTTGACGCTGGCGATGATATATTTTTGATAAGACAACCAGAAGAACTAATTCCAGTGAACGAACTTGATTCATCTGAACATAAAATAATTGTATTTGACGATATTCCGCTAAACAACGAGGAGATGAACAAGATCAGATCTTATTTTTCATTGTCGCGTAATAAAAGATGTAATTCTGTTTATCTCTCCCAAGGCTTTTACAACGTCGATAGATTTATCAGGCGAAACACTGGTTGTTTTATATTATTTCCCGGATTAGACAATGTTGATGTAAGAAGTATTGCAAACGAGCAATGCGGTGATGTAACAAAAGATAAATTTATTGAATTATATCATCAAGCAACCAAAGACAAATACAATTTCTTTTTATTTGACAAACTAGCGCGTGATCCGGTTAAGATGTTTAGTTGTTGTATTAACACGTTTCTAAAGGTGAATTTTATAAAGCGTATAGAAAATAATGGGCAAGCATCAATAAAAAATCGAATTGCTAAAGAAATTTATTGAAACTCGAGCAGCTTTTAAGAAAAAAGAAAAAAGTAGAAGCTCGACGTGGAAAAGTTCAAGCAGAGGAAGAAACTGCTAAACTTTTTAAACCTGTTATCGAAGCAGTACTTGGCAAGCAACCAGAAATATCAACATTATCCGCAGACGAACTTTAAAAATTACAAGAAAAAGGTTTGTTAGGTTTACTTGGAGAAAGATCGAAAGAAGAAACCATAAAAATTGTAAACGAACTTGTAAGACACATTGCTGATCCCGTTGCACGACAAACCGAATTTGATAGGTTAATAAACAATCCTCTTGCACTTCAACATGCGATAGCAAGAATGACGGTTAATCCAGCTGAGCTAAAGAGGTTAATAGAAGGTGTTTCGGAGCAACAAAAAAATGATCCAAGAAAGTGTGATAAAAATAATGCCTGTTGGAGAATCTATAAAATTTTACAGAAAACAAGCTAGGGGGAAAATACATAATGCTGAGTATGACGAATTTATTGAAAAATATTTAACAAAAGAAAATCTAAAAGATCTAGCAGCAGGAAGGGTGAACAGACAACTTTTGTACGAGACCTTATTTTATAAAAATAAAGGTTCCTACAGGGGCTGAAAAAAAAGGTCAATAACGCTAAACCGAACCTTCTAACGATATTATTACCGTATAGTTTGAAAAACGGATAATAAGTCGTTTGGGTTAGCTCATTTTTGTTATTTTATTTTTGACTTTTGTTATAGTGCGTTTAGTTTACTTACCGGGTCACTCAATTTTTGTCGTTCACCCTTCCTGCTGCTATGAATTTATTCCAGATCAGCTATTGCATGTATATACAGTGTGAAGTGAGTCATACATAATATAGGCTTTCAAACATGTACTGAGATAGGTATGCGTACCGATTTTTCAAGGACGTGTGACGTAGTAGTTCAAACAATAGCTGTGTTTATCGTCCGCGGAAATATCCGCGGGTCCAGGTATTTGTGTGCATTTTATTTCCGTGCTTTAATTTTAAATATAATACATTTTAATCGGTTCATATATATAAATGGCCAAATATCTTAATAAAATTATAAATATTTATTTATTTGTAAAATCAGAATTCAAATGCTATTGCACAATAACCACATATAATAATTTCTAAAACGTATATTTGTAGTCGAGTTCGTTAGCTCAATGCTAAAGTTGTTGGAAACTTTAACACTGATGTTTGCGGTTCGACCCCAGATCTCGCCGAGATGGGTTCGGGTCCCCGGGTCGCCCACGTCTTTTAATAAGTAGGGGGGGGGGCATCCCCTGAGATTTCGATAAACCACCACGTATCTCGTGGTCGGATTCCATTTTGGAATTCTACCCCGGGGTTTCGTGGGGGTTTTATCGAAATCGCAATGCCTAGACAACCTTCTGAATTGCTAATATTTCGCTTTCGTCGATTAGAAATTCGCCGGGAGGTGTGTCTATGCAAATTTACCCCCCCTAAAATAATCAGTAGTATACCTTGAGCTCTCTACCCCATGGAAGAGCCCCCAAATAAACATCCAGAAAGGGTGTTAGCCAAAAGAAACAGAACATGGGCGTGCCGCATAATAAGTCATAAGAGAGACGATAGTGTAAGGACCCCATGAAAGTCACACAGGCTATCGAGGGGCTCCATTGAAGGGTAACCGCTAGGATCTACTGATTATTTTTGATAAATTAAAATACAGACAAACATGCATATATTACAGACATACATAGAAAGGGGAAATAATTCTCTAGTAGAGGAGGAGCAGAATTAATCACAGATTAACCAAAGATTTTATCCAGACCTATACGATATCTGGATCTTGGGTCATAAAGATTTATTGTTATAAATCCGAACGGAGCAGATTGTGCTTTTGAAAAGAAGTTTTTAAACTTAATCATGTCCATGTCCCCTGAACACCAAGTATAATAAATATTCTGTAGAGTATAATTATCTACTCCATTAAACACAACCAACATATTGCAGTTATCTCTGATCACTTTAGGTATCTGTGTATATCGTTGTGTAACATAAATCACGTCAGTATTTTTGTGACGACCTCGAGAAAATATTCTAGCTGGATTAGATTGTTTGTCCAGCATTACATCATCGTATACTACGAGATTATTAATGAATCCATCTAAGTTATCTACAGACGGGGCTTCATCAATATCTGTGATAAAATCAATAATATCGTCTCCGTCTTTATTAACTGATTTCGCTTTCTCGTTAAAATCCTTAAGTACTTCGTAACAGTGCTGATCATCTACAGACGGCGCTATTAAATATAATTTGCTCCATCTAAGCCATCTCATTATTAAATTTAATAATAATTGTGTTTTACCTGATCCAGACGGACCTATTATAATCAGTCTTATCGAATTCGGTAATGCTGGATGGTGCTTTACTGGTTCCTGTTTTCGTGTCGCCGAAAAATCAATTATTGTATCCATATTATTAATAACATGAGTCTATATTGTGTTCGATGTAGATTATCTACACCCACTACTGGACTGACAACAATAATAACAAAAAATAAACGACGTGCATTAACAGGTAAATGTGTAAAATGCGGCACGAAAAAATATAAATTTATCTCCATGTCTGATTCAGGGACAAAGACAGGTGGAGATATAGCCGCTTTATTAGGAAAATTACCAGGAACTCCGTGGGCTAAATATCCGGGGGAAAAACACTTACCAGGATATAATTATTGCGGTCCTGGAACTCGACTTGAAATCCGACTTGATGATCAAGATCAATTAAGACCAGGAGAGCAGCCAGTAAATAAGATTGATAAAGCGTGTCATGTTCATGACGTTGCGTATAAAAGTAAAGATTTACAACAAAGGCATCTCGCAGATGTAAAATTGATTCATGCATTAAATTCTATACCAAATAAATCTGTCAGAGATAAATTAGCTAGTTTTCTAATAAAATCTGCCATGAAAAGTAAAATAATGTTAGGGGCTGGTAATTAATTATATAAATATTATAATGGAATCCATTTATTATAGCCCAAGAGGATATTGGAGAGGTAGATCAGCTATTACTAAATTATCTGAAGCTGCAAAAGTCTCACGTTCTGTTGCTGCAGCGTGGTTAGCACGACAGGCAATATGGCAAATCTATCTACGTCCACCTAAAAATATTCAATATGCACATTTTGATGTCAGCGTCCCTAATGAGGTTCATCAAGCAGATATTTTATTTTTACCACACGATACCATTAAAATTGGTAAACGTCAGTCACGCACATACAAATACGCATTAACTGTCGTTGACGTTGCAAGTAAATACAAAGAAGCTGAACCATTATCAACAAAGACAGCGTTTGAAGTTTCATCTGCGTTTGAACGAATTTATCAGCGAGGACCTTTGCGATGGCCACAGTTATTACAGGTTGATCCTGGCAAAGAATTTCTTGGTACAGTATTATCGTTAATGAAAAAACATAACGTTAAAATCAGACGAGGACATACTGAAATTCATCGTGATCAGGCAATTGCTGAACGATTTAATCGAACACTTGCTGAGCGGTTATTTGGATACCAATACGCAAAAGAAATATCTACTGACTTTAAATCCGGTGAGAGATCTCGTGAATGGGTTGCAAGGTTACCAAATGTGATAGCTGCATTAAATAACGAAATTACTCGTTCAACTTCCATGAAACCTTCTAATGCGATCACAAAAAAATATATACCCTGTAGCAATGACAGACATCAACCTCAACCAGTATTAGGTAATGTAACTGTAAGATATTTATATGAACCTGGCGAACTTGAAGGTGGTAAAAAAACAACAACTGATCCTATTTGGAGCGTGACTACACATACAATTTCTAGTGTGGTTAGATCCACTGGTAGACCTCCAATTTACAGATTAGATTCTACCGCACCTCAACGTGGATTTGTACGTGATCAATTACAGGTAATCCCTGAAGACACACAATTACCACCACATACAATTACATAACCAGAACCTCTACGTCGATTACACTCGAGACAGGTCAGCATCACATTATCACGTGTATGACCAAGATCACTATTAATTCTATCTACGGTAAATTGTCTTGGATTATTATTCGAATATTGCCACAACATATTATAGTTACAACTTGCACAATTATTATTCTGTTGTGTTTTTAGTTTTATAATAAATTCAACATCAATATCAAAGTCACGCTTATTTTTTTTATCACACTGCTTATAACCAGATAGTTTTTTTCTTATTACGTCATTGCTAACAGTCTGATCATTATTTTCTATAAAATTCATAATAACCCTATGTAGTTGAGATATTCTTCTGACTCTAGAAACTGCGAGATAGACTAAATTCGACCATTCGATCGGATCATCTATAATCCAGATATTTGTATCAGAAATAGTTAACCCCTGTGATGAGTGAATAGTTATAGCGTATCCTAACGTCCACGGTGATTTATTCATATTCAGCGCATTCTCAACGACATTAATATCTACTAAAATAATATCATTCAAGACAAGATTCTGTACTCGGACACTTTCAGTGTCTCCACCAGGAATTTCAACATCAATATTCTGTCGTCGAGTATCTGCTGGGCGATAACACAAAGGTACAGGTAGATCTAAAAACTTTTCTTTATGTAACAGAAATAATTTATCCTGTAGTTCATCACGAACTATCTTTCTACTTGCAACTATTAAATCAGCGGGATTCCATAAATTTAGAAAATCATTCATTGTAGTCTCTGGAATTACTCCTCGCATTATTTCACATTGTATTTTATCTGGCTGTAGTCTGATTAACCTTTAAAACTCCTTCAGCGGTTCATCAATAGCTCTATGGTCATCATTTATTTCTTCATAATAATCTACGTTATTCTTCAGCCATTCATGTGGAGACTGTCCAATAAAAGGTGGTGGTTGACCATGATCACCACACATTATTATAGCAGTATTCTTCGTCAATAACCATTCAAGAAATGTTTTTAATATTTCTAACGAG